>PVKS010012094.1:0-54785 GCA_004027875.1 Aplodontia rufa | reverse complement strand
TTTTTTTTTTTAGAGAGCATAGATGTTTGGATCCTAGGCGCTGAGCTCTTCCAGCAGACTGTGTCTTCACTTTTGGCCTGCACACTCCCTTCTGCCATGTGTAAACCCAGGGCCTGGCAGAAAGTGGTAATGCAGATATCTGCCAGACATGGGCATCATGGATGGGCAAGGGACACAGGCATCTAGAAGGCGAGGCTTGGGGGGCTGGAGTGGTGGCTCAGCGGTTGCAGTGTTTGCCTGGCATGTGTGAGGACGTGGGTTTGAACCCTGGGCACCATGTACACAACGAAGTGTTGGAACAACGAAAGCCATGTGAGAAACTAAATAAAATTTGATCCTCTCTCTCTCTCTCTCCCTCCCTCTCTCTCTCTCTCTCTCTCTCTCTCTCTCTTAAGAGAGAGGGACAGTGAGAGAGAGAATCAGTATCCTTTAGTTTTCATGTGTCTTGTTGCTCTGACTCCTCGCCATGTATGTGGTGCTGGGGTTCAAACTCGCATCCTCGTGCGTGCCAGACGAATGCTGCAACCGCTGACCCACCACTCCAAGCCCTGTCCCTCTCTCTTAAGAAAAAAAGCCCTGCTTGGAGTTGTGGACGTGCCTTGTACCGGCCTTGAGCTACTCGTGTCACTGTACGCTGTCATTTGGAGTCCCTTGGGAGGTTAATGAGGAAATAATGATGGCGTCCCCGTGCTTTGCGTCATTTCTTTCCCCTGCCTTATCAAGTGCTGTCGGGTGCCAGGATCGGTGTCAGGCATCGTGGATCCTGGAGCAGCCGTGATCCTTGCCTCCGTGGAGCTTCTGGATTATGGGGCAGGCAGAGAGGCACAGTAGTAAGTGAATAAATAAAGCTGAGGTTCAGATGGCGGTTGTCCAGGGTGACATGAAGGGACTGGAAAGGGGGGAGTTACTTGAGCTGAGGGGCAGGGAGGGCCTCTGAGGGGTGACATTGGAACCAAGGCCTGAATGATGAGGGAGCCACTATGGGAAGGCTCCGGGAGGGGACACGTGGCAGGGGCCGGCATGCAGAAGTCCTGAGGAAGAGCCAGCTGGATGCGTTCGAGAGCAGAGAGCCATCTGTGCGGATGCAGCTTTGAGAGGGTGGAACAGTGCATGGGAGTGCGCAGGAGGGTGACTGTGTGGCACCTTTGGCCTTGGTCACAGTTTCATCTTAAGTGGCCTTTTGTTTGCCTCCTGGGCTCCTCTGCTTATCTGTGCCTTTTGCATCGGGTTCCTTGGCAGGGCATGGATGGGAGGAGAGGGCCTCTCTGTGTCCTTGCTTCTGTCCCCCAGAGCCCCTCTCACCTTGCTGTTAATTCCCCAGGAGTGTCCCTCAACTCGAGAGGGCAGACTGGTGGCTCATTGAGATGAGGATGGCTTTATTGACTTTTTTTGGTACCAGGAATTAAACCCAGAGTCACATAACCACTGACCACATCCTCAGCCCTTTTCATTTTTATTTTGAGACAGGGTCTCACTAAGTTGTTTTAAGGCCAGGGCTGGAATAATGGCTCTGTGGTGGAGCGCTTGCCTGGCATGTGTGAGGACCCAGGTTCAAACTCCAGCTCCACATACACAACTAAGTGTCGGAAAAACAAAAATCAGATGAAAAACTAAATAAAATTGATTCTCTCTTTCTTTTTCTCAAAAAAAAAAAAAAGTTGCTCAGGGCCTTGGGAAGTTGTGGAGGCTGGCTTTGAACCTGTGGTCCTCCTGCGTCAGCCTCGCGAGCTGCTGGGGTCACCCTGTGCCAGTGGTTTTACTGACTTCCCGAGGCCCGCCCTGGGGCCGTCCAGCCCTGTTGCTTGCTGCTGTCCTCGTCTCTCCCCACCTGTTGCCATTCGCTTTTGTTTTCTTTTTCTTTTTTCCACTGGTGTTTGGGAAGCGCACACTCTGCCCGGCGCTATGCGGAGGTTACCGCATGGAGCAAAATGGTCACAGTTCTGCACTGTGGAACTTCTGGCCGGAAGGAGAGTGCGAGAATTCTGAGCTTTTTTCTTGAGGGAAAGCCCCTGCACGGAGCAGGAGCAGCCTTCCAGGGCTTGCGTGGAGCTGGCACTCCTAAGAGCTTTGTGTGCCGCTCAGGTAGGTTCCTCATGCTGACTTTAGACTGTGCTGAGAAAGTGACTCAGAGGTTGTATGATTAGCGCAGGTGACCTGGAGAGCAGTCCCATGTTTCCCACCTAGGCAGCCTGGCTCTGGACTCTGTCGTGTTTATATCAAATCCAGATTTGCCCCCAGAACTGTGGCAACAAGAATGTTTCTGGATCTGTGTGTGTTCTATTAACAAGTGGCTGAGCAGATAACATGATTGTATAAATCCAGTGTCCTGGCTCAGAATGTTCTATTCACTCCCAACAGGGAGCTGGGAGCTGTAAAACACAAGGCGCTTATTTATTTATTTAGGTACCAACAATTGAACCCAGTGGTGCTTAAAACACTGAGCCACATCCCCAGTCTTTTTTTTTTTTTTTTTTTTGAGACAGGGCCTTGCTAAGTTGCTGAGGCTGGCCTTGAACTTGTGATCCTCCTGCCTCAGCCTCCTGAGTTACTAGGATTACAGGTGTGCACCACCGTGCCTGGCAAAATGAGTCTTAATGTGCTCTTGGACACCTTAGGGTCTGGCCCCTGTGTGTGCCTGAAACTCCATCTCTTGCCACTGCCTCTGCTGTGGCTGCCTCAGCCTCTCTGTGCCAAGCTCCTTCCTGCCTCAGGAGAGCTGGGTGTGGTGGGGAAGGCCTGGGACTCTGGAGCCGCGCAGTCGGCTGGGTTCTGATCGGAGCCCTGAGTGAGTTTCTTGGTGTCTCCTTGCCTTGGCTTTGCCACTGTCCCCCTGGGTGAGGTAGTAGGTGTGGAGCTGCGCAGCTGCAGTCAGCAGTTCCTTCCCCGCCCACACCACCACTGCCACACCCTTCGCCCACCTCAGCCTGCAGCCTCCTGTCCTTCAGGTTTGACTGTCACTCCTGAGGGGGCTTTCCTGAGCTCCCTGCTCCCCAGGCCACTCACCGGAGCGTCTCCTTCGGGAGCGTTCCCCGCACGCCCGCCTGTCCCTGTGCTCCTTTGCGGTCAGCCTCGTCCGTTGGTGCTCTGCACGTGAGCTGAGTGGGCCCGCAGACAGGGACCCAGCACTCTTGTGTGGACACAAGGTGGCGCGTGCACCATTGCAAGGAATGACCTGCTTCTTGTTCCTCCCCTTCCAGAGTGCTCCCTGGCCCAGGCGGGCACCATGTCACTGCCGTTAGTGGTGTCCCTGCCTCCAGCCCAGAAGCCATGGAGGAGATAAGGTAGCCCTGCGATCTCATGGGGAAGCCCAGTTCAATGGATGCAAAATACAAAGATGACTTATTTCGGAAGTACGTGCAGTTCCACGAGAGCAAAGTGGACGCCACCCCCAGCAAGCAGCGGCCTGGAGGCGATGAGCACCTGCGGGTGGCGGCCTCAACCCTGCTCAGTCTGCACAAGGTGGACCCCTTTTATAGATTCCGGCTGATCCAGTTCTATGAGATGGTGGAGAGCTCCCTGCGCTCGCTCGGCTCCTCCAGCCTGCGGGCTCTGTGCGGCGCGTTCACCCTGCTTGAGACGGTGGCCGTCAATCTCTTCCTCTACCCGTGGAAGAAGGAGTTCCGAAGCATCAAGGTGAGGCCAGAGAGGGCCGGCTGCACCGTCTTGCTTCTCCCTTCCTGCCCCTTCTAGTGTCCCTCAGGTCACCGCCCCTGCTCTCAGAGCTCCCTGGTTCCAAGCAGGCTGAGAGCTCGTTTGGACTCATTGGTCCCAGTGGGGTACGGGTAGGGTTAGTGAGTTTGCGAGAGACGATTCCACAGCCTTGTCTGGCAGGGAGAGCACAGAAGAGGGCACCAAGTCGGGCTCCTAAGTTTGGCGTGTTCTTCAGACCTTCTAGAAAGGCCACAAAGGAACGTTCTCAGTGCTCCTGGTGTGCGCTGCCTAGAGTCCAGTCCCTTTGTGCACGCACGTGTGCCCTGGCTTCCTCACCATGTGGAGAGCTAGTGACTTTGTCCCCTCGGCTTCAGAGGTGCTGGTGTATTATGTCCTGGCACGAGCTGAGTGCTCACAGCACGGTAGCCTCTGCCTTCTGCTGGGAGAGGCTGCTCAGACCCTCTGCTTCCCTGCCCTGCCTCAGGTTTGCTTGTCCTTTGCTTTGTTGCAGCCTTGTTGTGTGTCACACAGAGACAGTCCCACCTCTCTCTGCTTCTCCCTCCCTTCCCCTAGACCTACACAGGCCCTTTCGTGTACTATGTCAAGTCGGCGTTGCTGGAGGAGGACATCCAAGCCATCCTGAATTACCTGGGCTACGTGCCTGAGTTGGGGTCTGCGTACAAGCTCAAGGAGCTTGCGGAGACCCTGCAGGTGAAGATGGTCTCCTTCGAGCTCTTCCTGGCCAAGGTCGAGTGTGAGCAGATGCTGGAGATCCACGCGCAGGTGAAGGACAAGGGCTACTCTGAGCTGGATGTTGTGAGCGAGCGCAAGAGCAGCACGGAGGACGTGCGGGGCTGCTTGGATGCGCTGCGGCGACGGGCCGAGGGCAGGGAGCCCCTGACCACGTCCATGGCCCGGGTGGCACTCCAGAAGTCTGCCAGTGAGCGGGCAGCCAAGGACTACTACAAGCCCCGTGTGACCAAGCCGTCCAGGTCAGTGGACGCCTACGACAGCTACTGGGAGAGCAGGAAGCCGCCCCTGAAAGCCTCGTTGAGCTTGCGGAAGGAGCCTGGGGCTGCAGACTTGGGGGACGACCTGAAGGACGAGATCATGCGCCCATCCCCCTCCCTCCTGACCATGTCCAGCTCCCCCCACGGCAGCCCAGATGACCTTCCGCTGACCTCCCCCAACAATGGCCTCAGCCTGCTGCGCAGCACCTACTTCTCCGCTCAGGATGACGTGGATCTGTACACGGATTCCGAACCCAGGGCCACGTACCGTAGGCAGGATGCTCTGCGGCCAGATGTGTGGCTGGTCAGAAACGACGCCCACCCTGTCTACCACAAGCGTTCGCCCCCCGCCAAAGAGTCCACCCACTCCAAGTGCCAAAACTGCGGCCTGTCCTGCAGCTCCTCCCTCTGCCAGCGCTGTGACAACCTGCTTGTCTGTCCTTCGGCCTCCAAGCCCAGCACCTTCCCCAGCAAGGCGTCTGCCCACGACAACCTGGCCCATGGGGCGCTGCTGCGAGAGAAGTACGCAGGCCAGACTCAGGGCCTCGACAGGCTGCCTCCCCTGCACTCGAAGCCCAAGCCCTCCAGCACAGCCACCTCCCGCTGCAGCTTCTGCAACCGCCCAGGTGCCACCAACACCTGCACCCAGTGTTCAAAAGTTTCCTGTGACACCTGCCTCAGCGCCTACCACTACGACCCCTGCTGCAAAAAGAGTGAGCTGCACAAGTTCACGCCCAACACCCAGCTGAGCTACAAGTCCTCCCAGCTCTCCCACCTTGTGCACAGATAGGCCCTCCGCCTCCGCTCAAGGGCTAACCACTGACCCAGCAGGGGGCTGCACTGGACCACTGGGTGGTGGGGATTGGAGTTCATCTGATGGCTGCTTTGTCGTCTGGCAAGGGAGAGGGTGACACTTCCGTTCTGATTTATTTTTTGCTGATCACTCTACTCCCTGTTTGGTTGGGTTTTGTTTCTGTTGTTCCTTTAAAGAAGGTTTCTGTCGTGGGACTCTTCTATGCCTGCCCCTCCCACTACGAAGCCAACCTGGACTGGGACAGACTCTTCAGGTCACCTCCGAATGTCACCTGAAGGTGCGAGCTAGAGGCCTGTTGGCTTGTGAAATGAGCCCTCCTGCCACACTGGGCCTCTCCTGATGGCTCAGCCCTTTGACCATCCTGTTCCCAAGTGCAAGATCACTCCTACCCCTGCTCCCTGGCTTCCCTGCCTCCACAGGTGTCAGAGGTGAACCGAGTCCAGTGTTAGCTGAGCGTCGTTGCCACCTCAGCTCAGTCCCCCCGTGTTGTCAGTGACCTTCACCCCACATGTTGAGATACGGGCTTCCCACAGCAGGCCTGGCCCCTCCCATTTCTGTTTGCACTTCTCCCCCTTCCTGTACTGTAAATAGATATTTTTGAGATTTATTTTTAAATAAATATTCAACTTGCTATGTGTTTCAAAGCGGTTAAAAATTAATTATGTAGCTATTTATAAAACACCCTGGGTTCTTTAGTCTTCCAAGGAGGCCTTGGGCCCTTTCCTCTCGCATCCTCCACTCACTAGGGTAGAGTGGAGAGTTTGGGACGGGAGGAAGAGATGATGTCCCTTTTTCTTGAGTTGGTGGAGAGCCACTGTCTTCCCTACAATAAGCGCTATACACCTACCTCCAGTCGCACATAGGGGGTGAGTGCAGGCGCCAAGCTGTGTGCCTGCAGACTGTGAACGGCGGTGACAGATAATTCGGGGACCTCAGCCTTTGGATCTGCATCCCTGGTCCTTGGCACCTGCCGAGTGTGACCTCACACTCCAAACTTGTCAAGTCTCATTCAGAAGGAAAGTCCCTCGGGTTTCCCACCACACATCCATCCCAGTCCTCTTCAGTTTCCAGGACTCATCTGCAGCATTTGCGATCTTTTTGCACTATACGTGGGCAGGAGTCAGTGCATGCCCACCAGGCAGATGGCCCTGCCAGTCCTTGGCTGAGCCAGCACGGGTCCAAACGTGAGGGCCCCTCAGCTCCTCGTGTGAACCACCGACCTCTGGGTTTTCCTTTTGGAGGTGCAGAGCAGGAGTGGAGCAAGAATCTGAAAATCACTTTTATGAACTAATAACATATTTTAGCCATAAGTGTTGGTGATGTGTACACTTAAGGGATTTATGTGCAGCAGGATTTTCCGGGAGAAAGAGGTATTCAGCTCTTGAGCAAGTTTAAATCTGGCTGAATCCTGAGGCCACTGTGAATTTGCCAATGTTCTTCCAACTCAGCTGAGTGATTTTAAGGTTTTCCAAATCTTCCGTGGCTCTTTTTTACATATACCTGGTAGATCACATGTAGATGTACGTTGTGTATATAAAGCTGAATTTAAGCCACCTTTAGTAGTAAGACCAGCCTATCTGGGGCGCTCATCCTTGATGTTCTTCCTTTCCACATTTCACAACTGGCAATGCCTGGCCCACTCCTGTTTTCCATTTCCAGATTGTTCCAGCATTACAGTAACTGACTCTTTTAGCCAACCGTGATGCCACGTAATTTACAGTGGACGGAAGCAGGTGCGACCAAGGTGTCCTAGGAAGACAAAGTCCAGTGTATCTACCATCACGGAAATACTGTGCTCAGAGACTGGACTAGGGAATGCTGCAGCTGTGCTCCTTCCTGCTGTGTATCTTATTGTACGAGGTTGCTGTGACTGAGATGGTTAAATAGATGCTAATTTAAAAATGCAGATGTTTTGCATTTGATTTCTACAAGAGTTGAAATGTTGAGAGATGATTTTAAAAAATAATAATAAAGCGTCTTCCATTGTTAAATAAAGTGTTTGTGGGTGGTTTTTTTTTTCCTGTGCCCTCCCCACTTTAAAGTTTGGGCTGCCCTGGTTTGAAAGCCATATTTAGTTCTTTAATGAGAGGACACAAAATTTCTACCCCGTGACACTGACAAGGAGTAGCCAGCTCTTGAGTGAGGGGTACCTGTCTGCTGAGATGTCACCTGCGTGGTCTCCCGATGACCCCAGTCGGGCTAAGAGTGGAACCCAGTGGTAGAATCCTTGCCCAGAATGTGTGAGGCCCTGGGTTCTGTCCCTAGCACTGGAACTTAAAAATTAAAAATAATAAAAGAAAAGAAAGATAAAATACCAGTTATCCTGTGAGATGGGTACTGTTACAATTCCCTCCTTACTGATGGGAAGAAGGGGCGATTCAGCTGTGCTTCCTGAGAGCAGGACTGGTGGCCCAGAGGCATTACGTACGTAACATGGAAGGACATTGTTTAAAAATTCCACTTTTAATTCCCATCTATTTAACTTGCACACGGAGGAAGTCAGTGTAATGGTCCCTGTTTTTGTTTGTTTTTGCAGTTGTGAGGATTGCGATCAGGGCCTTCCATTACTGAGCTACATCCGCAGCCCCATTGCCTTGTCTTTAACAAAAAGAGAGAGTTGTCAGGCACAGGGAGCCTTTGGTAGGATCTTAGCCGAGCGTCCAGGTGCCCTCAGGGCACGCCATACCACTTTTCCATTTACAGCATAAATGGAAAATGATAAATTCCCTTTTAAAATCAATATTGAGGGCTGGAGCAGTGGCTGAGCATTTATGGTGCTTGCCTGGCACGCACAAGGACGTGGGTTCGAACCCCAACACCACGTATACAAGAGTGAGAGCAACGAAAGCCACATGAAAAACTAAATAAAATGATTCTCTCACTGTCCCCCTCTCATAAATAAATAAAATGAATATTAAAAGAGGACTGGAGAGGCAGCTTAGTGGTAGAGTGCTTGCCTGGCATGAGTGAGGTCACAGGTTCGATCCCCAGCACCACATACACAAAAAGTCAATTTGAGGCCAGGTGTGGTGGTGCATGCCTATAATCCCAGTAGCTTGGGAGGCTGAGGCAGGAGCATTACAAATTCAAAGCCAGCCTCACCAATTTAGCAAGACCCTGTCTCAGAACAAACAGGCTGGGAATGAATGGCTCAGTGGTTTAGCACCCCTATGTTCAATCCCTAGTACCAAAAAAGAAAAAAAAATCAATTTGACAATTTGATAACAGGGAAATGATACCAAATTATATTGCCGTATCAGGTGCATGCATGAATATGTAATAACTATCATGTTACAGCGAGGCTGAAGCAACTCAGACAATCTCGAACAGGACTGGGGGTGGGGGCTGTATCGTGCTTACCTGGCATGCGTGAGGACCCGGGTTCAGGCCACATACACAACTAAGTGCGAGAGCAATGAAAATCAGATGAAAGACTGATTAAAGATTGATTCTCTTTCTCACTTTCCATCTCTCTCTAAAAAAATAAAAGGACTGGGGATGTAGATCAGGGGTTAAGTCCCCAGTACTCCCCCAAAATAAATAAAAATAAATTTAAGATTTTTTTTTTGAGAGACAGAATCAACTTTAGTTTTTCATGTGGCTTTCGCTGCTCCAACTCCTCGCCACGTATGTGGTGCTGGGGTTCGAATCCGCGTCCTCACGCATGCCAGGCACGCACTGTAACAGCTGAGCCACCGCTCCAGACCCTTGAGATGTTTTGTTTTATAAAGAGGGGACAGTAAGAGAAAGAGAGAGGAAGAGAAAAGCAATTTTTATTTAGTTTTTCATGTGACTTTCATTCCTCAGGCACTTCATTGTGCACGTGGTGCTGGGGTTTGAACCCGCGTACTCACGCATGCCGGGCAAGCACTGTAACCAGTGAACCACTGCTCCAGCCCTCCTTGAGGTGTTTTTAAACATGAGCACTGACTTAAAAGCAAAGTACAAGGCAGAAAAGCCTGGAGGGTGAGTGGGAGCAGCTGCAGTCTCAGCAGTCCTGACGTCAGAACCAGTAGGACCTCTGCACGCTGCCCACCGGGCTGGAGGGCCCTGTGGGGCTGCGCAGCTGTTGGGAAGAGACACCAAGTATCCAGGCCCTGCACCAGATGCTGCAGCCCAGGAAATGGTCTTGTCCCTCCTGGGAGCAGCAACAGGAGGCGAGCGCAGCCTGGGAGAGTAAAGGAAGCCAGAAGCAGGGTTGGCAACTAGAGGGGGCGGCAACTTCAGAGCAGATTGCTTCATTTGTATATGTAAATGAAAGCCTATTTAAACATCCCCAGGCCCACCAGCTGTATAGCATTAACTCCCTGCCAGATCTGAGCTCCGGTCTGTGCTAGCCCACATGCCTGATTACCCATCTGGGGATGAGAACGGTGGCAGACACTGCAAATTGTAACCTCATCTCTAATCGCCCTCCCCCACTGGTAATGGAAACTGCTGTTTAGACCTGTGGCCATCCAGAATACTCCTGGAGTCAGATGTAGTCATGTGAGCGTGTCTTGCCTTGTGGGGCTGGAGCGGTGCTCAGTCGTTACAGCGCTTGCCTGGCAAGCACAAGGACCCGGGTTCAAGCCCCAGCACCACGTACACAACTGAGTGTTGGAGCAACTAAGGCCATGTGAAAAACTAAGTAAAGTTGTTTCTCTCTTTCTCTGTCTCTCTCACTGGTTTGTTCACGCAGCAGTCTCCTGGCGGGTGCGAGGTGGTTGCTTGTGGTTTTGATTTGCACTTCTCTAAGCTGCGCGTCCTTCCTGCGCTCTTGGCCATTTGGATACTTTCTTCAGGGAGATGTCTATTCAAGTCCTTTGCCCTATTTATTGTAGTACCAGGGGTTAAACCCAGGGGCCTTAACCACTAAGCCATACCCCCAGCACCCTCACAGTGTGTGAGAGAGACAGAGAATCGATTTTATTTAGCTTTCCATGTGCTTTCATTGCTTTGACACTTTGTACATGGTGCTGGGGTTTGAACCCAGGTCTCTGCATTTTCGAGGCAGGTGCCGAAACCACTGATCCACCTATCCAGTCCCCCCAGCCCTTTTTTATTTTTTATTTTGAGACAGGGTCTCGCTAAGTTTCTCAGGACCTTGCCAAGTTGTGAGGCTGGCTTTGAACTTATGATCTGCTGCCTCAGCCTCCCGAGCGGCTGGGATCCAGGCGTGCGCCACCATGCTCAGCTGCCCATTTTATTTTATTATATTGTGTTTCTTGGACTGGATGCAGGGGTGCTTAACCTCTGAGCCTCATTCTCAGCCCTTCTGATGTTGAGATGGGCTTTAAGTTGCGGAGGCTGGCCTCGAACGTGCAGTCCTCCTGCGGCGGGCTCAGGAGTAGCTGGGATTATAGGCTGTGTATCGGGCACTGCTCTACCCGTTTAAAAAGGCGTTATGTTTGTTTTTCTGGTGCGAGCTTCGTGTATAGTCTAGATTTTAACCCTTTATCAGACTCATGGCTCACAGGTTTCCCTTCCACCTCCAGCCTTTTCCCTCCGTGTTTCTTTTCATCGGTGGCTTTTGTTAGTATTTGCTGAGCTGAGGGTTGAACATGGGGCCTTAGCCGAGGCAAGTGCTCCACTGCTGAGACCCACGCCCAGCCCTCCCTGGTTTCTTTGGATGAACAAAGGTTTTTAAATTTGATTTTTTTTTTTTTTTAAAGAAAGAGAAGGACAGAGAGAGAAAAAGACAATCAATTTTATTTTTTCACCTGGCTTTTTGTTTCTCCAGAACTTAGTTGTGCATGTGGTGCTGGGGTTTGAACCCAGGTCCTTGCACATGCCAGGCAATTGTTCCAACCACTGAACCACTGCTCCAGCCCCTTTGTTTTTTACTTTAAGGCAGGGTCTCTCTAAGTTGCTCAGGACCTCTCTAAATTGATGAGGCTGGCTTTGAACTTGAGATCCTTTGGCCTTAGGTTCCTGAGCCACTGGGATCATAGATGTGTGCTACCACACCCAGCTGACATCTAAAGAAAGTAGGCCAGGCATGGTGGCGCACACCGGTAATCCCAGCCACTTGGGAGGCTGAGGCAGGAGGACTGCAAGTTCAAAGTCAGTCTCCATAATTTAATGATAAATATTTAAAATCTTCCTTTTTTTATAATAGAGGGAGAGAGAGAGAAAGAGAGAATCAATTTTATTTATTTCTTTCATCTGGCTTTTGTTTCACAGACACTTAGTTGTGTATGTGGTGCTGGGGTTTGAACCTGGGTCCTTGATCATGCCAGGTAAGCGGTCCAGTCACCGAGCCACCACTCCAGCCTCGATAAATAAAATTTAAAAAATAAAGCATTTTCAATTTCATTGTCATGAAGCTTTTGTTCTGTTTTCATCTAGGAGTTTCAGAGTTTATGTCTGGGTCTTCATTTCTATTTTATTTATTTACTTACTGTGCTGCTGGGAATTTTTCATCCAGGGCCATTTTGCCAGAGCTCCCCAGTCCTTTATTATTATTATTTTTTTAAATTTTGAGACAAGACCTCACTAAGTTGCCCAGGCTGGCCTCAAACTTGTGATCCTCCAGCTTCAGCCTCCTGAGTGGCTGAGATTACAGGAGTGCACCCCCAAGCCCAGCTGGGTTTTAATTCTTGTGTGTGGTGTAAGGTGAGGGTTGTGTAACTTCATTCCTTTGTGTGTGGATATCCAGCTTCCCCACCCTGCTTGCTGAAGGCCCTGGCACTTTCTTCTCATTGCATGCCCATGGCACCTTTGTGGAAGACTGTGAACCGTGTATGTGAGGGTTTGTCTCCGGGCTCCGTTGGCCTCCATTAGTACCACATTATTTTGATTACTGTAGCTCTGTGACATGTTTTGAAATGAGGAACAGTGAGGCATCCAATTGTTTTTTTTTTTTTTTTTTTTTTTTGTACCAAGGATTGAACCTAGGGGCGCTCAGCCTCTAAGCCACATCCTCAGCCCTTTTATTTATTTACTTATAGACAGGGTCTTGCTAAGTTGCTGAGGCTGGCTTTGAACTCGTGATCCTCAAGGAAGTAGGAACAGAAGAAAACCTACCTGAACATGATCAGGGCTGTGTAGACAAATCCACAACTAACAGGTTGGCGACAGCGTTTGCTCTAAGATCAGGACCGAGGTAAGGATGCTGCGCCTGCCACTTCCATTCAACACCGCTGTGAATTCTTGTCAGATTTCCCTGTGTTATCATGAGAGGGTGCTGGATTTTCCAGATGTTTTCAACAGCTATCGAGGTGGCCGTGAGGTTTCGGCCTGTTCTGTTGGTGTGGTGCACGCGTGGCAGTTGGCGCTTGAGGCCGCTCAGAGTGGGCCTTGGTCTTTTCAGGGAGAGTACGAGGGACGCAGGGCCTCATTACGTAATGTCCACCTGCCCACTGGGACACTGTCAGCTGGGAAGGCCGATTCTGCCTTCTGCTGGAAGTTACAAAATGGAGAGATTCCAATTTAGCAAGCGGAACAGTTCTATAAAAAGAAACTTCTGGGTTGGCTCAGTGGTTGAAGTGCTTGCCAGGCAGGCGCAAGGACCCACATGCTCAACTAGGCGGAGGAAAAACAAAAATCAGGTGAAACAAACAAAAATTTACTCTCTCTCTCTCAAAAAAGGAAAAAAGGAGCTTCCTGTGGTGTGGTGAGGGCAAACTTGACACACAGGTGCACAGGAAACCGTGGATCTGAACGAGGCGTAGGATCATCCCAAGGTCCCTTTCCTGCTTGTGATATTGGTCCTAGAAGAAAAGAAACTGGGTGAAGGGAACATGGGGCCTCTCTGGGTTTATTTTTTTTGGCAATTTTCTATGAACCTATGATTATTATTTTAAAAAATTAAGGCAATTCCCCCATCTATTATTTGACTACCGTTGGTATAGTCTAGAGGCAGAATGTTAAATTCTTTCCTCTTCCCTTTATTACTCAGAATCCCTCAACAGTATTAACAACACTGTGAGCTCATCGGTGCAGGTGCGTTTTTTAGTTTAACCTTTTGCGGTTGTAACTGTTACTCGGGCTCAAGTCCGTCTTCGGCCAGCAGGAATGTCCTCAGCTGGCTCCCGCATCCTCGACCCTCAAGTCTCTGACTGCTCACCGTCTGCCTAGGGTGTCTAGACTCAGGGGTGCCTCCTGCCCCAGTCCTGGGGTCAGATATTTCCCCCAAGGAGCCCCAGGTCTTTTGAAATGGGATTTGGAGGCCACAATTTGAGACAAGGGGTGTTCGCCGCTATTGAGTTGGTGTTTGGCTGGGTTTTTTTTTTTGAGAGGGACAGTGAGAAAGAATCAATTTTTATTGACTTTTTCACATGGCTTTCGTTGCTCTGACACTTAGTTGTGTACATGGTGCTGGGGTTTGAACCCGGGTCCTCGCTCACACCAGACAAGGAGGTAACCGCTGAGCCACTGCTCCAGCCCCTAATGCTGAGTGTGTCACCATGACAACCTAATGGTGACTGAGGTGAGGGGCCATGGCCGGGAGTGGCCCTCGGAGACGGTCTTAAGTCACTCACCAGGGAGCACTGGGGGCCTGCACATTCACAGCGGAGGTAGGCGCGGGGTAGACTCAGGACCAACTCCTGCTGTGAAATGCATGGTCAGCTAGAAAGCCAGCTCAAGCCACTATGGGCGTAAGGCAGTCTGGATGACTCGCCCTCCTCGCCCAGGACCTCTGTCCCGGGTTTGGCTGTTCCAGCCTCTTCACACCCGCACTACACGTGGCCACGTCCCTGAGAGCATCGTTCTGCTTTCTTTCCTTGAGTGTCTTTTTGAGAATGAGGGAACAGTTGTAGAAATGCTCCCAAGATATCATGTCATTCTCTTGCCACGCTGGGTCGTAGGCCTGTTCCTCAGCACATCTCAGGCAAGCGGGGACAGGGCCATTTCTCCTTGAAGCCGTGGCCTCCACTACACGAACAAAGTGGGCTCTTAGCACGGCGCTGGGACGGGAAGAAAGGCGGCCCGGGACCGAGAGGTGCGCACGCAGCAGGGATTGACAGGTGGGCTTTGGTAGTGCTCGAGTTTCCACTCTTCAGATTTATATTTAGCTTCTCTGTGGGATGAGGGATTAGGGGGTCCTCAGCTTTGTGCAAGACCTTCCCTGGCCCTGGTCTCTAAGGAAATTACTTCTTTTCCTTGTTCTTCCTTCCTCTCTTTCGTTTTATTGGTGCTTTATAGTTTTACATATGGAGGGGTTTGTTGTTACACTTTCATACATGCACACATCATATATCATGAAATTACTTCTTTTCTTGCCTGTCTACCTCTACCCCAAGAGCTTTTTCTAGTTGAGAAGGCTGAAATGTGAATGGCAGCTGGGCACGGTGCATGCCTGTAATCCCAGCAGCTCAGGAGGCTGAGGCAGGAGGATCGAAAATTCAAGGCCAGCCTCAGCAACTTAGTGAGGCCTTAAGCAACTTAGCAAGACCCTGTCTCAAAATAAAAAGTGCTGGGGATGTGGCTCCACGGTTAAGAGCCTCTGGGCTCAATCCTGGGAAAGAGGAAGGAAGGGGAAGGAAGGGAGTCTTTGGGCCTGTTCAGGATTCCCTCCCTGCTCTCCACCCTCCAACACTGCACAGCAGAACTCCATTTTCCAGTGCTGCTGCTGTCTCCCTGACACTGAGGCGGAGGCCAAGGGTCAGCTCTGCTTGTCACCGCCCAGACCCAGGTCTCTCTGACAGAAAGGAGTGTGTGGAGGTGGTGGCTGAGGCCGGTGTCTCCTGGCAGCCCAGGTGCAGCTGGTGCCCAGGTGTGGTTTCTCCCCGTCTCAGCTGGTGGTGGGACGGATAAGGCCCAGCTCTCGCCTCCCAGACCCACAGCAGGGGTCGGGTTTTGTCTTAGGTTCCGTACTCAGGTTTTGGAGTATGCCTGTTGTCATCAGCAGCTTGATGCCTTGGAAGTAAGTGTGGGTATACATAAGTCATACAGCCACGTACTGCCCCAGCCTCTCAGAGGAAGTGGACCGGCCCCAGCCTCTGCAGCTGTGCGGGCTCAGTGGCAATGTTCCCTGTTTTATTGTCAGGCAAAGGCCACCAGGGTGGCCATCCTAGGTGGCCCTGCTACCTGACTCTGGAGATGGGCTCCTGCACCCTGGAGAAGCCATGGCAGGGTTGGGGTTGGTTCACGTGTCCCTACCCGGGACAGAGGCAGGAAGCAGACCCACTGTCGGCCACTGCACCTCACAGGACGTGCTTGCTGCTGGCCCAGAGAAGCAGCGTAGGCACGTGGTGCAGAGCAAGCCCAGGTGGTCAGGACCCACCGTCTGCAAAGCCGCGTGACCGTGAACAGACACAAGCTGATTCAGCAGCGCTTTTATTTCTAAATAAATACCCAGTTACATGACTTTTCACCCGTTTCTGAATCCTTGAACTCCATCAAGGCAAGCAGGCCTGTTCCCCAGTCCCACACCCCAGGCAGATCCACAGCCATTCCCCAGAGCCAGGGCCCTCGCAACGCCTCTCCTAAAGCACTAACCTGGCCTCCCCAATGCTCCCTTTAAATATTTTTTGTTTCTTCTTTTTTTTCTCTCAGTGGTACTGAAAACAAAAAAACAACTTTAAACTAATCTTTAGAGAAAATGCTGAAACAGAATACATGACTCCAACTGGCGTTGTAGGAGCTGCACCTGGAGGGCACTGGAGCCTCTGAAAGTTGGGGCCTCCCAACTGTGCCTCCCTTGTCATGTGCAAGTGGCTTCTTTGGGCCACCAGGGGCATCTTTCCTTCCAGTCCCATAGGTCACGTGGTGCTCAGGGCCTACCACTGGCCTGGGTAAGGGCCAAGGCACCTGCTCCCTCTGGGATTGTGAGGAAGGTCACAAAATAGTGTGAGGCAACAGGAAGGAGCAGGGCAGGCGATGCTAGAAGGCCCTTCTTTCCCAAGCTGCAGGGGCCACACAATCACCAAAGGTGGCACCAACCATGTGATTTATGCCAGGAGGTGGCTCAACTCACAGGGCCTACAGTGAGGGGCCTTGGGGCTCATCTTGACTCCCTGGCTACAGGGCCAGTGTTCCCAAGAGCACTGACTCTAAAGTGCTACCTTCGGAGTGCCCTGGTGCTCCTGTCCCCTGGTTGACCTCAAACAGGCCGGAAGGCACGGCAGAATCAGAGATTTTTGTTTCTTCTACCCTTACGGCCCGAAAAGACAGAATTGTTAGGCATGCTATGTCAACAGCGGCAAATTTTTTTGATTGTCAGGTAAAAACACTGGAAAAACCCCACCTTCAACATGTACCTCCAGGGCCTTGTGCTTACAGCAAGGGCCACAGGGTCACCACCTTCCTTCTTCCAGGCTGCTAAGCCCTCACTCACCAGCAGGGGGCAGAGGAGGCTCATAGGAGAGACAGGCTGGCTCTCTGGGGCCCAGAAAGGTCCCCACTTCCCCCTCAGCAAAGCCTGGTCCTTCCACCAAACCCGACAGATGCTCCCCTCACAGTGTCATTCTCAGGTCTCAGCAAAAAGTGGAGGCCAGGCATGACGTAGTTGAGGCACTGGACCTGGTGACAACAGTAGTCTGAATTGAGCCGACTCCATCTCCTCATTGCTTTCATCTAAGAATTTAAGATTAAAAAGAAAGAAATCTTGGCAAGTTATCGAACTTCCAAAGCAAGCTACATCTCACTCAGATCAGACTGAATTTCAGGGCAGAAAGGAAGTTGGTCTTGGGATGGGTAAGAGGGCAATCTAGCTCAGATCCCTACCCCCATCCCTCTCTGACCTCTCTTCAACAGAAAAGAAATGGTGGAGACCAAAATTATACAAGGCAATGGACAGTGTGAACTATGGGGTCAAGGTGTGAGACTACAGGAAGAAAAAGACCACCTTTTAGCTCTATCAAGAACAAACTTGCTTTCATGCATAAACGCAAACCATGTGCTTCCCGCCTAACTACCCCAACTGCTAAGTTCTGGGGCAAGGTAAGGCGTAAGGGGTGCGCCTGCTGAGAGTCCTAGAAAGTCGGAAGTCAGTCCTCCCTGACATTCAGAGAGAAGGAAACGTACCTGCTACCAGTCCAAGACCATGGTGTCCCCACTGAGGGCCAAGGACATGCACATGATGAACTGAATCACCTAAAGGTTCTGATCCCCAGACTCCAGCTGGGACCCAGAGCCACAGGCGGGAAGCTGTCAACAGCCCGTGGATGGGCAAAGCCAAGCAGTTACGAAAGGGCAGGTGGGAGAGGGAGGTGGGTCAGGAGCTCCATTTCTTGTGAACACCTCACCCTGAAGTGGTAGGGAAGCCGGTGCCACGGGACAGGGCCTGCCAGGGTGAATGCACGTGTTTGTGCACAGGTTCCCCAGGTGGGGAGCCTGAACCCTAGCATGGGAGACAAACAAGACAGTGGGGAACCGGGAGAAGAGAGCACAGAACCCTAACCAGCAGTGAAGTGATGGGCACTCGAAGCGTGTGAGGGGTCTCCAATTGGACGAACAAGAGCAACGGAGCAGGGGACCCACAGCGAGGGAGATGGGATGGCCTGAGGGAGGCAGCTACTAGACTCGTGAACTTGGTAAAAGTGCGTGAACTAAAACGGGCTCCAGACGCAGTGGCTGCCTGCGCACGCCGTTTGTCCACCTCTCTCTGGAGGGTGCTCTGACGGCATAGAGCAGGCTCAGCCACCCACCCCCAGGAAAGCCGTGGCTTCCAACGGGCTCTGGAGGTGGGCACGAGTGTAAACATTCACAAGATCCCCCAAGATGGGCAGCAGCTGCCCGGCCGCGGGGCAGGCTGAGGGGCCAATCAGAGGTAAGGAAAAGGGGTCAGCTTGCTTTCTCAGGAGTGTAGTAACGCCACCAAGGGGAGTGTGAGGTTTTCAAGATTTCTGGGCCCTGCCACGAGAGTCAGAACCGCAGCTGCTGCTGCCTCCGCAGCTGCTGCTGCCTCAGTGGCAAACGACAGCTGCTCCTCGCCAGTCCACTGGTACAGGCGCCTGGACTTGTGATGAAGGCATGGCCTGGGAATGGTGCTGTCCCAGACAAGCACTCCCTACCCCCGTCTCCAGGCACAGTGCTCCCCACAGGGCACGGCCCGGGCTTCCCTGTCCAGGCTGGGCAGCTGCTCCGCAGCAAGGCAGAGGGGCCGCAGTAGCAGGAGGGAGCAGTTCTCGTGACAGTGGTCACTCCACTCCTGGGCTGAGAAGGATCACTAGGTAGCGCCCCTGCTCAGTGAGGAGTGCGGAGAGGCTTCCACTCCACTCTACTTCTTACATCCTGAAGAGGCTGCTAACCATGTACTTCAGGGCCACGCTGGTGTCTGTGTCTGTCCAGGAGCCATGGCGCCCTGCTGTCAGAACAGCTCCTGCTCATCGTCCTCGGAGCCCGATGGGCCCTGGCGCACCTCCTCGTACCACTTGTTGGTGAGGCTCTTCATTTGGATGCGCCCATGGTGCAGGTCCTGGGGCAGGAGATAAGTTGAGCCCGGTCAGTGTGGAGGGAGGGTGAGCTGCTCTGCACCTGTGCCTGGCGGGGTGCAGGACTATGGCTGGCAATGTCAGCGTTCAGTGGCCAGCTCTGGGGGCAACAGGAGGGGGCCCTGAGAAACAGGCAGGGAGGAGGTACATGGTGGAAGATAAAAGTGCGGCACCTCAGCACCTCAGTGAGACCTTGATTCAAAATAAAAAAAGGGCCAAGGACGGAGCTCAGCGGTAGAGTACCTAACAAAACAGAACCAAGAAACGAACACTGCAGCCTCCAGAATCATCCACATGTCGGCTGTGTGCCTTCATGGGACCTCCGTGGGTCCGGGTTTCCCCAGATGTTAAGTGAAATCGCCGCTGCCCACTGCAAGCTGCTGGAGAAGGCAGGCAGCCGCCGTGAAGCTGTGCTGGAGAGCCTGGCTCACTCTGAGCTACGCTGACAGCTGTCACAAGGGCCCCAGGGGCGAGACCGTGCTCAGAAGCCAAGCGGGCAGCAGCTGAAAAAGCCCCACCCAAGGGCTGTGCCTAGACGGGCAGAGCAGGAGCCCTGCACCTAGGGCCCCCACCCGAGGCCCTGGCATGTCTCAAACTCAGCCCAGCTTCGCAGCTGATGGAGTCCCAAACTATCAACCACGAAAACCAACAGCGCGAGCAAGGCCATTATTAAGGGAGCACCAAAAGCTCACAACGCACCCTTCCTCCCCCACCCCCGGCTACCGCGGGACCCTGGCGCATGCAGCAGACCCACGTCCCACCTCTTGCGTTAGCCTCCGCGTGAAGAAGGGGTTCAGGTACTTGGCGTCCAGCCACATGAAGCCTTTGAGGTCCTGCCGCCGGATGTAGTGGGCTTCATACTCCTCCTCGGTGAGCTCCGACAGGTGCTCTGACTCGATGGTATTGCCCTGGGCAGCAAGGCAGTGGGATGCCATCAGCTGGCACATCCCTGGAGGCCTTCTGTCCCAGGTCACCAGCCTTCCAACCCTAACTGCACGTCACAATCAGGCAGGGAACGTGGGCACAGCCTCCTGGGAGCCCACAGGAGGTGTGAAGGTCTGTAAGATGCCAGGGATCCCTCCTGGTACAGCTAAATCGGAGGCTTCCGTGGGCAGGCTCCTGCCAATCAAGTCAGCATTGGGAGGGGAGAGGCACAGCTTCCAACTTGGATGAAGGGCCTCACTCCAGAGCAGGGGAAGGCCTGGAGGTGAGGACTTAGGTCCCTGTGCATCTTCCCACCGCCCCAGGTCCCCAGCAGCAGCCCCGCTGCTGGCCAGGAAGCCGAAGGCCAACAGCACTAGAATGAGGAGTTTCTGCACTGCCAGAGGCACTGCCTCTCCCGCAGCCAGAGGCATGGGCCTGTGCGCTCTGGGGAGGAGAAAGCAGCTCTGCGGAGCTGGTTCTCACACTCCGGCCCACGTCAGAATCACCTGGAGGGCTTTTTAAAACTGCAGCTTCCGTCTCCCCAAGTCTGGGGTGAGGCCTGAGAATCTGCATCTGCAGCAAGTTCCCAGCGATGCTGCTGGGCCACTCTGAGGCCCACCTACGCAGAGTGTGGTGGCTAGGAGCTGCAGACCTGGAAGCTGTGGGACCTTGGCTGTGCGAGTGGAACTCTCCTGAGCCTCAGCACTCTGTCTGCAAGATGGAGACCAGGACAGCATCTGCTTCTGCAGGCACTCAGGACGGCCTGGGCATGGTCCTCCACTGGGGAACCCTCCTGGCCCTGCCACTTCTCGAGGAGTGAGTGGGTGGCGGCAGCAGGAACCACTAAGAAATGGCCATTCTTTCGGGATCCCCAGAATTCTAAGATCCTAGTGGTGACCCCAGCAGGCTGTGACCAGCCTGCCATCCACTCTGATATCTGATGAAAAGGTTTGAAAACCTGAGAGATTTTGTTAAAAGCCAATAAGGAAGCTCATGGGTGGGTGGGGGAAGAAAGGTCCTGCCCAGGTCACTTGAGTGTCCTTCCGGCAACATGGCCCTGGCTGAGGCTCAGGTGGAGACCAGAGGCCCGGAGCCATCCAGACCTGACCTCTACTGTTAAAATTGGCAGGGAGGGATTTCTGTGCCTCTGATGACTAAAGTTACGATGGCCTAAAGTAAGGGAACTAGAAAAAGATGCACTTCCAGAAATGTGGGACCAGGGCAGCCTGCGCAGCGTCAGCAGGCCTGGCTCAGCCCATGGGCAAGAGGGTGGCTTGCAGGAAGCTGAGGTGGGCGGGGATGTAGGAGCCTGGGCTTCCACTGCAGCTGGGCCCTGGCATCTCCTGCCCTAAACCATGCCCTCCCCGTCCTCAGGCCCTCAATGGGTTTTCAGTAGGTGTAGAGGACAACAGGATAGCCCTGGGCCCTGAGGGGTGTCAGCTACTATCAGGGGAGGAGTGCCCCACAGCCACAGAGGGCAATGGTTGGAGCTGGCCCACGCCGCGGCTGGACAGCCTGTCCACCCCAGGTCCCCCTCAGCGTGGGTGGCTGCCAGTGGGTGTGCTGTGCACCTCGCATGCTGTGGCAACGCTGCACCCCTGGCTGCCCACCCCGCCCAGCACTGACCATCTTCTCGGTCTTGCTGAGGTTGACGTCCTTCCTGCTCCGGCGGCGTGCCTTGGCGTCCTCGATGTCCATGAGGCGGATGAGGGGCATGGTGCTGCCGCCCAGCAGCAGGATGGTGAATAGCACGATGACAATGGTGGTGGTGCCAATGAGCTGCCGCTTCTCCATGGGCTCCAGGTCCAGGTGCAGGCTCAGGGCATAGGGGATGGCACCCCGCAGGCCTGGGGATGGCAGGGCAGTCACGGGAGAGGGTGGGGAGCAGAAGGGCACAGACTGCAAAGCCCCGTCCACTCACGGCACAGCTGGCCAAGACCCCAAGTGCACACACATGTGATCACGACGGCTGCTGAGGGCCCAGCCCTGCCTCATTTCGCACACAGTGCCACCAGGTCTTCAGAGAACCCTGCACCGCAGGCTCCGCTCTGCTCCAGACACTGGGTGAGGCCACCCTGGCTGTGTCAACGCTGCGCCAGCACAGGCTGTGGCTGGTTTGGCGCCCTTGGTGTGGAGTGCCCTGGCCATGCGGATGGGGCTCTGGCTGCCGGGAGGTAGTGACAGGCTCCTGGGGCATAACCTTTACTCTATGAGAAACTTCCTGGCTGTCCTGGTGTCACAGAACCAGACACAGGCAGCCCTGGGCCTGCCCTTGGGAGCTCCAGAGTGGCTGGGAGGAGAGACAGTGAACAAGGACTTCAAGTGCCAGAAAAGGGGGCGGGCATGGGCAGCAGAGCCAGCTACAGGCCCGCACCAGACGTGGAAACCAGAGCCGTCACACACTGGGGCCTGGATGGTGGGGCTGCATCAGCCAGGTCCAGAATAGGAGGAAGACTGGGGCAGGGAGAGGGGTGAGATTCCGAGACACAGGCAGTGCTGACAATTCCGTCTCTCCAAACCTTCCACGAGCTAGAGTGCGGAGAGACCTGGTGTGTGAGGTGTGGTGCTCAGCACCTGTGTGTGCCCCGCCAGTGCTGCAAGGCCGTCCCCCATGATGGAATCCACCTGTTTCCAGAGAGGCCGGAGGGTGGGGCGCTATCCAGAGAGGTCATGATGGCCCCACAACATCTAGGGGGTGTTGCAAGAGGTCTGGTCAGAGGAGGTGGATGAACGCTGAGCTAGAGGATGGGTGGGCTTCCCGGGAGGTGGGCTCCCCCAGTGAGAGTGGGCCTCGAGCACAGCATGGGGCTGGGGCCGGGCGGGAGAGGCTGGGGGCTAGGATGGGTACTGTCCAGGGCCTAGCAGATCTGGCTGCAGGTGGGAGGGAGGGCCTGGCCCTCCCCTGCCTCTCCGGGAGCTCACGTGACTTTATAAACTGTCTGACACAGTTCCTAGTTTTTCTTGGAGACTTTTTAAGACCTTGGACCCACTACTTCTAAGAGTAGTGCTTTTCCTCACTGGCAAAAAGGATCAAGAAAAAACCAAGTTTCTCTCCCTATATACGAACACACACACACACACACACACACACACACACACTATATATGAACACTCACAGACACACTATATATGAACACACACACAACTATGAACACACACACACACTATATATGAACACACACACACTATATATGAACACACACACACTATATATGAACACACACATACACTATATATGAACACACACACACACACCCATCTTTAGAGAGAAATCTCCAACAAACTCACATTTATGCTGCTAGAGAGAACCTTATAAAGCATGTTGCTATATTCCAACCCCCAAGGAAATGTTCAATTACAATATTTAAATGAGGAAGCATAAAGAACTCTATTGCTCAAAAATAAATTTAAAGATGCCTGAGGATCTGGTTCTTTAGGAGCCAGAGATTTATGGAATCGTTTCCATCCTTGAAAAAGTCAAGGAATACGGTGGGACAGTAGCTGAGCCGTCCCAGTGGAGCTGTCAGACCCTGGTGCGCAGGGGAGCCCCAGCATTAGCACACAGGGCTGGTGTGGCTCAGTGCTGGAGCACTAGGCCAGCACAGGCGAGGGCCTGGGGGCAGGGTGGTCAGCATGTGGTTCCTGAGAATTCTTCCACCTCTCATTTTGAGCCCATAATTACTCCAGCCTAGAAAACTAGAGTCGCACCAGGCACGGCTTCCTTGGGGCTCGCTGCACTGTCAAGCAGAGGGGCGGGCGTGGGATGCTAAGCACGTCGTTTCCTTCCAGGACTCTGGGCTTCTTTATTTGCAGAGCAGGCACGGACCGTCCGTTGCACAGCTCTGGCCAGGGTGCCATTTGTAGGGGCCTGGCTTACAGTAGGCGCCCACTACATGGGAGCCTGCATTAATTCTGGCTTCTGAGGCAAACTGGTTTTTAGAGGGTTCTCGCAGGTCTTGAGGTTCTCTCCACCTGGTGCGCACCTTTATTCCACGTTTTTCCTCTGTTCACCCAAGAGTTGACTTACCACTAAACCACATGATGAACATCATCTTGGGCGTGATCTTATGGTCACGGAAGAAGTTCAGGAGGTAGGAAAGAGGGAAAATGTTGACGGCTCTGCCAAACAGCACGAGTACCTGTTAAGAGCACAACGCCGTCAGCCCTCCAAGAGCAGCTTGCGCAAGCCAGCACAGACCACGCGGCACCTGCCCCCATGCAGCCAGCCTTCCCTCAGTCACGGAAGGAGCCAGGCGGAGGGCCAGCAGCGTGTGCCTGGAGACGCAGTTTCTAGGCCTGGATGAAGTATTTATTTTGTTTATTTCTTGATATATTTATTTACCAGGGATTGAACCTAGGGGCACTTAACCACTGAGCCACATTCCCCAGCCCTTTTCATTTTAAATTTTGAGACAGCGTCTCACTAAGTTGCTCAGGCCTTGCTAAGTTGCTGAGGCTGGCCTTAAACGTGCGATCTTCCTGCCGCGGCCTCCTAAGTCGCTGGGATTACAGGTGTGCACTTCCATGCCTGGTTCCCAAGTCAGAAGAGAGGACTAACAAGCATCAGCAAGGGGAGAGCTTTAGTAACAAATGCCAAGAGCCCTTGTAGAAACATCCAGAGATCAATTTCAGGGAACTTGATTCTGAAGGTGCCCCCCCCCCCCAGCCCACGGGACAGGTTTGCACTCATCTTCTCCACAGGGCAAATAAACTAGGTGTTTCTTCTCCCACGGGGCCCTGCTCCCCAGGCAAGGAGAAAGGAAACATAGGTACATTCTACAAGAAGACCATACGTACAGTCTAGCTAGTCGCTCGCTACAAATTTTGGTTCCTACCATCTTCAAAGGCATTTTAGTCTTAACAAAACATAGCTGTTTGGGGCTGTGGATGTAGCTCAGTGGCAGAGTGCTTACTCAGCATGAGTGAGCTCCTGGGTGAGACCCCAGTACTGCAAAAACACACACACACTCAAACAAACAAAATACAGCTTTATATAAAGTTCAACTCTTATGTACAACTATAATGCACAATAGAAATAAAGTTTACATCTCATCCAAGTAAATTTCTAGAACTACTTATTATTTGCATTTTCATTTCGGTTCTTACCATAAATGACTTGAAAGAATGATACACATGTATTTTTTTTTTTTAAAGAGAAAGTAGGACAGAGAAAGAGAGAGACTCAACTTTAGTTTGTATGTACATATTTCAAGCCTAGTTTCCTTCTTTTAACAAGCATGAACCGAGTGGGGTTTGGGTGGTATGCCCCAGATGTTCAGGTTCATATCTAATAACTTCCCAATTATCACGCTTGCCTGGCATGCGTGAGGATGCACCACGTCAGGCTGAACTTAAATCCTCGCAACTCTTATGAACTAGGTCGCACTGTCTCCATTTTATAGACAAAGAAACTGAGAATGGAAAGGTTAACAACTGGTTGAGGCTGACCAAGAATGAAGAGGTAGACCGAAGTCTTAAGTCTGGTGCAAACCCCAGAGTCCACACTCTAGACCACTGAGCCAAGACTGAGGGTGGAACTGTCACCACCTGAATGGCACAGGAACTCTGCTAGCCACAGGATCCGGTGCTCGGGGAAACTGAGCGCTTTCTGGGGCATCCTTTTATTCTCCTCCCAACCCATGGCTGAGACACACCTCCCAGTTTCACCACTGAAATCCAATTTCCACTCCTGCACCTGTGTTTCAGAGGTGACCAAAGGTGGGCCCTTGTACCCAGGGACAACAGTAATGACTATCATACTTTCTATAAAAGGGATTTGTTGCTGCTCTCTCATTCTGAAACCTGAGTTTGGAGGACAGACAACGGACAATTGAAAGACAGAAAGAAGAACCCCAACGGCAAGGGGCCCATCTTCCCAGTGGCTCAGTGTCCCCATGTGCCGCGCAGGTAGCAAGTCCACCTCCTAATAGCTGGGTCTTAAGTGGACTGGCAACAAAAGCTAACAGAAAACGAATCATGATGTGCTCCAACAGTAGGGTGCACCTTGTAAGTGCCCGAAATTAATGAGCGATCTAAAAGATTAAATTAGGAATTACGAGTATGAATTAGTGTTGGGCCTTGAGCAGGGAAATGAGTGTAAACAGAAGGAACAGGAACAGGAGTGCAGGCAAGGACTGGGCATGCTCAGCTGAACACCCAAACACTAGAAGTCACTAACGTCACTGGGACCAGACATCTGAGGGAGCTGGACCTTGATTTTATTTTATTTATTTTTTTAAAGAGAAAGGGACAGTGAGAGAGAGAGAGAACGAGCAAATCAACTCTATTTAGTTTTCATGTGGCCTTCATTACTCCAACACTTAGTTGTGTACATGGAGCTGGGGTTTGAATCCGCATCCTCACGCATGCCAGGCAAGCGCTGTAACTCTCAGCCACCGCTCCAGCCCTGGACCTTTATTTTAAATGCTAATTATTTATTTCCCCATTCTGTTCCCAAATAGGACTTGATTCTGTTGCAGAAATTGTCCTATTTCTCTTTTCCTTTTTTTTTTTTTTTAATTATTTATTTTTGGTAGTGGGAACTGAACCCAAGGGTGCTTTACTACTAAGTTAGAGCCCCAGCCCTGTTCATTTTGAGACGGTCTCGCTAAGTTGCTGAGGCTGGCCTTGAACTCCTTCTCCTGCGTCAGCCTCCTGAGCTGCTAAGATTCCAGGGGTGCACCACTGTGCCCAGTTTCTCTGTGCCTTTCTAAAGGTGTGTTCATTGTTTTATTGCCACTGCTGTTTTCCACGTCATAAGCATCATCTGGGTGATTCCCCAGATGATTCCCAAGCGAACACCCAGGGCCTGGTAATCTTTAACCAGTATCTAAGTCATGCTTATAAACAGGCACATTAGAGGGAAAAAAGGTGGCTGGAGCAGTGACTCAGCGGTTATGGTGCTTGCCTGGCATGCGCAAGGACGTGGGTTCCGAACCCCAGCACGAAGTGTACATGAAGTATCGGAGCAACAAAAGCTGCATAAAAAACTAAATAAAATTTATTCTTTCTCTCACTATCCCACTCTCTCTTTAAAAAAAAAGGGGGGGGAATCTTGTTAAGAAGGCAGTACATTCCTTATAAATCATCCAGAAAAAAAAATCATCCCCATTTTAACACTACTGTGAACACTTGGCAGTATTTTCTTTTTTCTATACATAAAATTTATAAACGGTTATGACTGGTTACATAATCAATTCTGAAATCTTTAACATGAAATTGTATAGCTCTTAGAGGAGACCTTAACATTCAAGGTCACTGAAAATTAAAAACTAAGTGAAAGTCCTTTTCCAGGGCTATCCACCCCTTAATTTCACTCCCTTCTCCCTTGCCTGTGATTTCTTTAACAAAAGAGACTTTAAACAGAAGAGTGTCTATGTAGCTGTTGACTCTGGATAGTTAACAGCTACATAAATGAATCCAGAACATGTTATCTACAAATAAGTATTTAAATTAAAAAAAAAACAAGGGAAATACTTACTATGCACCAGATGACAAACGAAATTTCAAACTTGTGAGGGAAACTAAAAATGGACAGGCCAAGAAATGCAAACACACATGTTTCTGAAACAAACCAAAGAATGGGTTATTCAGCCGCAGCTATTTTCTCCAATATAGTGCTGATTTTAACGATCAGCAAACGTTCAGAAGTCGCGACCCAGGGTGCACTCTTCCTCACCTTCTGGAAAGTCCTACAGCCAACATTTTGGCCAAACTTTGTACTTGGACTCCTTCTTTTCTACCACACTAGCAACACACCCTGTTATTCAGAACTGTCCAAGGTAACGAGTTGAGTCGGCTGTCAAACACTAAACACTGCCCCACGTGGGGAAGATGGTGAACACGAGTCTGCTCATTGGCTCAGCACCATTACCGGCAAGGATCCCCATAGTGGCAAATCTGAAAAACGCAGAGCTAAGGACTGCAGGTGCGAGGGGAGTGTGAAGGCCCCTCGTTAACAGCCAGCTCCGGAAGTAACCGCGGGAGCGCACTTAACAGGGCGGCAAGGCTGGGAGGCAGCCTGACCCAGCAGGACTTGCTCTTGACCAGCTTCCTGCGTAGGAGCAGTCTCTTGTGTATTTTAAGAAAAAACACCTTACAAATTTCTGGGCACCCAGCTTAAACTATAATCATCTCCAGAACAGCCTAATAAATAGGGAGATATGAACTATATTCTTAAACAGCTGAATACCATAAAGCATTAAAACTGTTTAGAAACATTTCAGCAATGTTTTTTCTTCAAATGTGAATTTTTTTTTTTTTTTGTGCATGCTGAGGATTGAACCCAGGTCCTCACACATGCCAGACAAGTGCTCTACTACTGAGCGACACTCCAGCCAAATGTATATTTTTTAAATTTTTAAATTTTTTTAAATTTTGAGAAAGGGTCTTGCTAAGTTGCTGAGGCTGGCCTTGAACTTCTGGTCCTCCTGCCTCAGCCTCCTTAAACATGATCATTTAAAAATTAGTCCACAAGCTGGACGTATACTCACCCTTCCCCTATTTTAAGTTTTTTCTTATCTATTAAATATTTTTTCGATCCTTCCAAATCTGTGCATTTAGAACACATTCATATCTACTTTGTGTTTTTCCCTGGCAGCATAAATTCTAGTACATGGATGTATCATGGTCAACCCACGCTCTACGGATGAATATTTAGACTATTTTTACTTCATGTTACAAGTTACAACAAACATCCCTGCACACGCAGATTCAATTCCTGGTGACAGAATTGCCTGGGCCAAAGAGCACGTGCCTTTTAAGCTGCTGCAAATGACTCTTCGAGAGAGATGCCACCAATGCACACGCCCCTCCCGCACAGACCCACGCCAGGACTGAGCAATACCAATTTGCCTAAAAGTAGCCAATCTGATAGATACTAAACCGAATCTGATGAATGTCTTGCTAATTGTGAGGATGAGGTGGGAATCTTCAGCTGTGGCTTCCTGAGGAAACGCTAGGGAATTAATACCCACTGGTCCCAGGACAGAGAGGCCTGGCTGCCAGCCCCATCTGGCCTCTCCTCACCTGAGCCTCCTTGTCTCTGCATGGCCAGCCCCTCCCTGCTGGCACTTATCAGGGAACTACTGCTTCAAAATGAGATCAGGCCCCTGAAATGCCAGGGGACACTGGTGATAACAGCTGGGCCACAGCCATTCAGGGCTGGCTTAAAGGGACAGTGAGTGGCTTCTTTGTTATAGGCATGAACCAGGGAGGAGATACGAGACGCCTGAGTGTTGGGGGAGCGAAAGCTCCAACTCAAACTGTCCCAGCCCCGCAAGTGACACCTCCAACTGCAGAATACCCAAAGGCATCCTGAAGCACTCCGAGGACAAGCCCGGGGAATGCTAGGAATATAACCCCCTCCTAGAAACTCACAACGCCCCTTGCTGAAAAGGATGGGTTCACAGCCAGCCAAACTTCAACCCAAGACTTCCTAAATTCTCCTGTGGGACCTTTGCATCTAACCCTCTTGAATATCATTCCTAAGGAATATTTTTTTTGAAATTTCCCTTTCATACATTAAAAACACATTTCAAATATTCATAGTGAGTAGTGCTCGCTGGTTTAGGCATGAAATGCTCCATTTATGTCAGGCGTGGCAGCGCATGCCTGTGATCCCAGCAGCTCAGGAGGCTGAGGCAGGAGGATCGCAAGTTCAAGGCCAGCCTCAGCAACTTAATGAGGCCCTAAGTAACTTAGTGAGACCCTGTCGCAAAGTGAAAAATAAAGTGGGGTGTGGATGTGGCTCAGTTGTCAAGGGCCCTTGGGTTCAACTCCCAGTACCAAAAAAAAAAAGCTTCACTTCTTAAGTGATGCGTTTACTTTCTGGAGGTGCAAAACCAGAATCCGGGGTGGAACAATTCTGCTGTCCTGCTGCCAGGGAAAATCTCAACCGGCACCTCCAACAGGGCAGAAGCCGATCGTCTGCGGGCGAGCCCACACGTGAACCAGCAAGGCAAGACTCACCGCACAAGAAGGCCACGGTGCGGAGGGTTTGCTGCATGAGGATCTGGGTGACCGGGGAGAGGTTATGGTGCGTGTAGTGCGACATCACGATGCCCGAGAACAGGATGGCCATGATGCCTGGAGAGGGACAGAGACGTGAGCACCCAGTGCTGCACCTGCCGGGGACACCCGCGCCAGACTGTGCGCGCCCCAAGAGCCTGAGCAACGGGGCTTCAGGAGAAAGGAGTAACGACAGTGCCCGAGGCCTCCTGGAGGGCACAGAGAAACAGTAGGGCCCCTCCCTCGGTGTCACCAGCTTTGGTCAAGCTGCTTCCCTTGAAGACTCAGACTGCTCAGTGGGTACTGAAACCAGCAGTGCCCACCCTGGAACTGCCAGGAGGGGAAGGAACAACCTGTGCCCACCACAGTACCAGGCAGTGCACCGTCACCGCCATCCAGGGACACAGAGGGGCAGGTGAAGCTCTGGGAGCGCAGAGAGGGGCAGCTTTTGGTGGGCTTCTAAAATACTTTTCTTAACTTTGAATTTTCCCATAACCATCATATAAAAAGGGAGGTGTGTTTTGTTTTGTTTTAGAGTTTTACATTTTTTTTTTTAAGAGAGAGGGACAGTGAGGGAGAGAATCAATTTTATTATCTTCTCATGTGGCTTTCGTTGCTCCAACACTTCATTGTGTACGTGATGCTGGGGTTTGGACCCACCTCCTTGTGCATGCAGGCAAGTGCCGTAACCACTGAGTCACCGCTCCAGCCCCAGGAGGCGCATTATTAAAGGGAATACATCACTTCTTCAAAGAAGTCCACGGCTGCCTTCCCTGGCTCAGGTTGAGTGTCCCCGTCTGTCCCCTGCCCTGCCACCACTCCAGAGGCACTTGGCACAGGCTCTTCTCAGTATGTCCCTGTCTAGGCAGCAGGAACGGGGTCTCCATTTCGTGAAAGGAAGTTGGCATTTTTAAAAAGTCATCAACAGGGCTGGGATGGTAGCTATGCAGTTGGAGCACTTGCCTGGCATGTACAAGGACCCCGGTTTGAACCCAAGCACCACATACACAACTAAGTGTCAAAGAAACAAAGGCCAGATGAAAAAAATAAATAAAATTGATCTCTCTCTCACACACATTCTATCTCTTTAAAAAAAAAAAGTAGGGCTGGAGCGGCGGCGCGGCAGTTACGGAGCTTGCCCAGCATGCGTGAGTACACGGGTTCAAACCCCAGCACCACGCACACGACCAAGGGTCAGAGCAACGAGAGCCATGGGAAAAACTCAATAAAAATTGATTCTCTCTCTCTCTCACTCTCCTTCTCTCTTTAAAAAAAAGTACTTGAACAAGATGCCAAAATACACAAAGTGCGAGTTACACTCCACAACAGGGTTAGCTCAGCTCCTCCTGCTCTGCAGAAGCAGGGTTTAACTACCGACTTCCCACGTACAGAAGGGTGAGGATAAGAACTGTGTGGCAGGCGTTCCAGCTGCTGAGCTGACCACACGCTGCTCCGCCACACACCGGCTGCGTGACAGAGGGGCGAGAACTTTACCCCTCCACCTCTAAGAAAACCGTCAACTCCTCCGCTCTTTCCCCTCCCTACAGGAAGAGCCCATGAGACCTGGCAGCCAGGGAGGGAAGCCCATGGCGGCGAGGAGACTTCCCCGCTGCAGCCTGAGCAGGAGCTCTCGGGAGCTGTGTCCCTCAGAATCACTCGACGAAGAATAAGCACACAAAAAAAACCCAGTCTCCTTAAGTTCACTCGTTCCCATGGGTGACCACCACCAGGCCTGACCCTTCCAGAGCCTGCAGCAAAATGCAGCACTGAGGTCCTCAAAGGAGGGACTGGCGTGGCAGCACGGGCAAGGTCCTCCGTCCAGCACAGCACCAAAGCAAATCACAATAAGCAGCAACAGTGGGGAGGGACCAGAGTGGCCTGGAACTCAGCCTCCGCCAGAGACTAGCAGGGAGGGCGGTGCAGCGGAGTCAGCTCTCGGTCTGTGGGTCCAGTGCCCCCAGACCCCAGCTCCGAGCTTTCAAAGGGCACTTTTCACCAGCCTGCTTCAAGCATGGCCATCAACTCACTGTCAGAGCCAGGCCCTTGTGGTTCTCACTCTGATGTAAAAGTCAGCCCAAGAGGTGTCTGAGCCACGCTGAAGTCACCACACAAGTTACCTCGTAACCTCCATCATTCCACCAGAGAGAAGCCGTCATGGCCCCAGGAATGGAGTGAAATGTCTATTCTAGAAGCCAAGGCTATGGGCAGCCGGGTCTGGCAAAAGAATGTGGAAGATGAGCATCCTACCTCATGACCATCCTGTCCCAGTGTTCCTCAGCAGGGACAGACTCAGCAAGAAAGGGGTTCGGCTGGCCAAGCCAGTGCACAACATTTTACCCCTCACCCTCTAAGAAACTAAACACTCCTGGGGTGGGGCAGGGGGGCAGACTAAAAGTACAAAAAAGCTGGGTTCAATGGTGTATACCTGTACTCCCAGTAATCTGGGAGGCCAAGACAGGAGGATTGCAAGTTTGAGGCCAGCCTCAGCAACTTAGTGAGACATTAAGCAACTTAAGTGAGATTCTGTCTCAAAAGTAAAAAAAAAAAAAAGTTGGGGATGTGGCTCAGGTCCCTGGTAACGACAATAACAAAACACAAAAAGCAAACCCTGGCTGGGAAGCGAGTCTGGACTATGCTGCACTGTGCTTGCCCTGCTGATGCTGGAAGCAGGCCACCCGGTGGCACCTGGGTAAGGGTGGGGTGTACGTGGAGTTCTGGGGCTACAGGAGAGTCCAGGTCCGCAGTGGGCTCAAGAGCCTGAGGGACAATCTGGCATCTGCCCACAAGACCTCTCTATGCAAAAGGGTCCCACCAACATCCGCTGCAGTGGCCGCCTGTACAGGCTGCTGAACACCACAAGGGGGAGTGGTATGGCCCAGGCTCACTTTCATAAGTGAGATGAAAGGCATGGCCATTTCCAAAAATACCTTGAGGGAGAAATCTTGAGGCATTTACTCCTTTAAGAAGGCAAAAATCAAGTAAGAAAGTAGATAACAGGCAGGTCGTGAAAAGTGGGGCGCACCTGGAACCCCAGCTATTTGGGAGGCTGAGGCCGGAGGACCTCAAGTTTGCGATCAGCTTCAGGAACTTAGTGAGACTATTTCAAAACAAAAAATAAAAAGGGCTGGGGTGTAGCTCAGGAGCTTGTGAAAAGGGAGTTGAACTGTGGCCATGACAGGCTGTGTTTAGGGCAAGAAAGATTTCAGGTCTAGGTTTTTATTTCCTGGAGCTCAGATGGCTGATTCCAGGAAGGCCACTAGGACAAAGAGCTTACCACATAAATCAAGATTAGGACTGGCCTTTGGCAAACAACCAATCCGGAGCTGACAAGCCAAGGCCTAACATTCCAAACCATCTGTGTCAGTATGTTAAGACCTGGGTACCCTAAGCCAATGGGAACATGCCAACCCATGTATGCTGAAAGATAAGCCAATTTGCTTTGCTCAAATTTCCCGCTCTACTGTGGGGCTCATAAAAATCCTGCTGAATCGAGACTTGGGGCTCTCAGCCAGTACCTGCTGCGTCAGTGAAAGCTGTGAGCCCAAGCTTGAGCTTGCATCGGAGACGGCTCCCTGGTGGTCTGTGGGGATTCACGATCTGGGCACAACACTTGGTGGTAGAGTGCTTGCCCCGCATGCCTGAGGATCTGGATTCGATCCCCAGTACCATGAAAAGAGAACCCAGGAAAGACTCTCAGACTCTTGGAAGAAGGAACAAATGAAGGGAGGGAGGGAGGAAATGCATCTTCGTATGGTTAGATCTACTGCTCTAGATATAACGAAGGGGCCTGGAGTGGTGGATCAGTGGTTGTGGCACTTGCCTGGTATTGTGAGGACCTGGGTTCAAACCCCAGCACCACATTCCTAACTGTCGGAGAAACAAAGGCCAGATGAAAAAATAAAATTCTTTTTCTCTCTCCCTCTCTCTTTAAAAAAAAAAAGAAGAAGAATAGATGTAATGAAGGAATATAAATAGGGATCCAAGTCTCAGAAGCAATAGGTATCATGGTAGAGTTCCCCCTGTAACACCTGACTAACTTCTAGAGAGAAGAGGCAAGTGGCACTCAGTCTGTTAATTACCCAATAACAAATATTTTGGTATAAAATACTCACACTCATCAGGGCACAGAGTTAAAGAGAATCCCCATTTGCAAGGTCTGCTGAGAAGCAACTACGACTAATACTTTAATATACAGACTGCCAGTCCTTTCGCTGTGCGATTATAAAGCCTATCTATCTCTTAAAAAGAAATAAACAGGGCTGGGAGGCAGCTGGGTGGTGCAGCACTTGCGTGGCATACCCAAGCCTCTGGGTTAAGCCCTAGTACTGCAATGCAAAGAGCAGGAGGACAGAAAAGAGCCAGCAGGCAGTGCCAGGACCAAGCTCCACAGGAGGCCCCTGCTACCAGCAGGGAGCTCCCAGGCCTCCACCTCTTGTCTTCCTAGCGTGACAGCCCCAGCTTCTCCTTAGGTCTGCAGAACCCTGGCTGGTGAATCCAATCTGGCAACTCTCCCGGTCCTCTCTGCCAAGCTGCACACGCCTAGCTAGGGCCCTTGGCACCTGCTTTCCCCAGAGCCTCCCTTGCGGGCGCCTCCCACCACACAGGTCTGGACCCAGTGCTGCCCCTCCTGGGGGGACTTTCCTGACTGCTCTGGTCTCCTCTGCCGGCCTCAGCGGGTCGAGTTACTCGGGCTCACCTCTCCACATCATTTCTCACTACCGAAGCCACCACGGTTTGCTTACCTACCTGTCTTTCCCCAGCAGGCAGAAAGCTGCCTTACTCTGGTTACTATGGTGGCCTGAGAGCAAGGACAGTTCTCAGCATTATGGAACAAAAGAACAGAGGTTTTCCAGCTCACTCTCTTAGCACTTAACAATACATCTTGGAGTTCCTTCCATGGTGGTACCAACAAATGGACACTTTTCAAGTGCCTTCACAGCATTCCACAGTGACAACGGTCTTTGCCAATGCTGAGGAGCACTTGGTTGCTCCCGGTTTCTCTCATGTACTGTGCAGCAGTGGATTCCTTGGTACACACCTGGGCAGGTGAGCACAGGAGGATTTGGTCCATCTTTGGTCAATATTTTACAGTGTTACCATCTCACCCTTCTACCCCAAAAGTGCCTTCCTCTGTGACATCTTTTTTTTTTTTTAAAGAGAGAGAGAGAAAGAGTGAGAGAGAGAGAGAATCAATTTTATTTAGTTTTTCACATGGCCTTCGTTGCTCCAACACTTCGTTGTGTACATGGTGCTGGAGCTTGAACCTGCATCCTCGTGCATGCCAGGCAAGTGCTAAAACCAATGAGCCATTGCCCCAGCCCCTCTGCGACTCTTGACTGCATCTCTGCCCATTCCTGAGCCCAGTCTTTGCTCAGCCATGTCTGCTAAGAACAAGAATGGAATCTTTTTGCCCCTGAATCTTTACAAGGGCAAAGTGGCCCTAGAAAGTAGCTTACGTGAACAACAGAAACAGCACTGATACACCTAGAACAAAGACCTGAGAAAAGGTAACACTCAGTAACCATGAGGGAGGCTAATTTGCTGTTGAAACCAGGGCAGTTTTAGAATGAAAGGGAGTAGCATTAATTTATCATGTCGAATGGGAGAAAAATAGGAAAAGACAGGGAGAGCCAGCAGGTAAGGCTAACACAGCCCCTGCCAGGATCCTTCTGTGGGCTCCCTTTCACATTCACATTGTGCCTCAGACCCGCCCTCTTGGGATGGCTGTTCTAGGACTATGAGGCGGAAGCTCCAGTGGGAAGCCTGCATTCTGAGGCTGCACATGGATGAGAGGAAGCGCTGGGATCCGAACCCAGGAGGGTCTGGCCACAAAGCCCCAGCCCTTCCCCACCGTGTACTAAACATGGGTTCAGATAAATGGTTGCTGATTCCCAGGGAGAACGTATCCTGCTGGGTGGTCTTGGGACCTATTCGCTGTCAGTCCTTCACAACCGTTAGAAAAACGCAGGAGCAGAAAGGAAGAAGAGTGTAGCAGCGCCTTGCCCGTTTGCGTCTCACGGAGGGATCCGGAGGCTCCGCGGTCAAGGGCCACCCAATAGCCCAAGCAGAGTGCAGGCACAGCAAGTGCCCTCAGCCAGGGCTCAGGAGCTCGTTCCTGGCCTGCATCGCGCTCTGGCAGCATGTGCAGCAAGGTCCCTAAAGAACCAGATCTTATGAACAGAAAACAATGCCACTGGGACGGAAGATGAGATAAACACTCCTGTGTTCTAATCACAAATTCCAAAGGGATGACGAATTGCACCTTTGAAACAGGTGCTCAATGCCTATCTCCAGGGGGTGGAGGAACATTCTGAGAAACAAGTAAAAATAGGCAGGCTGGAGCGCAGTGACTCACAGGTGATGTTTACGTAAGCACCCAAATTCAGAGAAGACAAGAAATGGATGATCCACCCCAGCGGGCAGACACAATCATCCTGGCAAACGGGCTCTGGAGGTTCCCAGGAAGTCTCCAGGCCAACGGCCTGTCTCATCTGCTTCCTCCTCAGAGCGACGGGCCTACGACTTCAGATCGTGGGCTGCAAGAGGGAAAATGCTGATACCCGTCACTAAAAAACCTCAACCATGGGGCTGGAACGGTGGCTGAGTGGTTATTACAAAGTCTGTGGGTTCGAACGAATCCCAGCACCATGTAAGTGGGGAGCAACAAAGGCCACATGAAAAACTAAACAAAAAATTGATAATGACTTTCTCTCTCTCTCACTGTCCCTCTCTTTAAAACAAAAACAAAAACAAAAAACCTCAACCATGTTACTTTTTGAGTCAGGTATTTAAGTCAGGATGGAGTGGCGGTGGCTCAGCGGTAGAGCACTTGCCTGACATGCACGAGACCCAGGTTCAAACCCCAGCACCACATACACAGCTGAGTGCCAGAGAAACAAAACCCAGATGAAAAAATAAATAAAATTGATTCTCTCTTTCTGTCCTTAAAATAAAATAAAAATAAAAGTCAGAATGGAACCAGACATGGTGCTTCAGCTACTTGGGAGGCCGAGGCAGGAAGGTCATAAGTTTGAGGCTAGCCTTACCATCTGGGTGAGATCCGGGGCAACTCAGTGAGACCCTGTCTCAAAATAGAAAATAAAATAAAATAAATAAAAAGGGCTGGGGATGCAGTACAGTGGTTCAATCCCCAGTACCAACAACAGTGCAAAACCCACCAGGGAGTTCTACTTTGTCTACCAAGACATCAGTGCTATGTAAGCTGCTGTTCTGCCATAAACAACTAAAACCCCTAAAACAAGGAATTAAAACTGTTTTCTATTTGGCACAAGAAAGTTGTATAATGATTTTGATTAGGAAGCAGCTATGTCTTTTGATTTATCGTTGTCAATAATAAAATAAAATGCTCATTTTATTTAAAAAAACAAAAATAAAAAGACTGTTTTCTCGGGCTGGAGCAGTGGCTCAGCGATTATGGGCACTGGCCTGGCATGTGTGAAACCCGGGTTCGAGCCCCAGCATCACACAGACAACTGAGTGTTGCAGCAACGAAAACCCAGATGAAAGGCTGGATAGAAGGTTGATTTTTCTCTTTCTCTCTCTCACTGTCCCTCTCCCTCTCTTTAAAAAAACAAAACAAACAAAAAGCCCAACTGTTTTCCAGCTGGGCGTGGTGGTGAACAGCTATTATCTTAGCAGTTTCAGAGGCTGAGGCAGGGGTATTACAAGTTCAAAGCTAGCCTCAGCAACTTAGTGAGACCCTGTCTTAAAATAAAATACAAAAAGGGCTAGGGACATGGCTCCAGAGGTTAAGCACCCCTGAGATCAAGCCCTGGGGCCAAAAAAAAAAAAAGACAACTGCTCCGAGTTATCATTCTGCCATCCTAGCTGTGACCTCAGCCAGCACATTCAATTAATTCTCTCAGCTTTGGTTTCCTCAGTGAAAACAGGGACCCTCACAGTACCTCCCCCCACAAGCTACCTACTTCTGAGCGAGCCTCATAAGAGTGATGGGGTTAAATGAGAGAAGGCGAGGAAAGATAAAATATGACCCAACGTGACTGAGCCCCTGAATAGTCAGGCCTGCATCCCGAGGAGCCAACAAGTCCTCCGTAAGGCTTGCGCTCATCTGAGCTGTCTCTCACGTGACGGAAGACCCAAATGAAAAGGTCAGCAAAAGGACAACAAGCCATCGCCCCAGCATTTCTGCGCTCTCCGTCACTTACCTGAGAGGGAGATTCCTTCTGCGAGCCCATAAGGCAGATAGGCAAAAATGATCATCATGCCAAACTCCAGGGAAGGCGTCTTCCTCAAGTCGATATGCTTCAGCACGTGCACGGCGATTGTCAAGGAAGAAGACCAGGGCTCTGGAATGGAGGTGCAGGGAAGCCCCGGAAGTGCTGCCCTCCAGATGCAGGTGAGCAGAGCACACAGAAGATTTTGGACATCCCGAGCTTATACCTGAACACTCATCACTGTGGAATCTGTCTCTGTAGACACACTACTGCTATAAAAAGGGGAATCTAGTAAAATCCTAAGAAATAAAAATTCCTGAGGTAAGTGGAGGAAAATTCAAATCAACTCTGCTGACTTGGAGGGCTGGGATGCAGACACACCGAGGACCGCTGCTGGGCCACCCTCCCACCTCCTGGGAGGACCGCAGGTGAGACGCTGTGTTCTGGGGACCGGACCTGTCAAAGGACCGCACTTCCCGCCCCGGCACAATCCTGCGCTCACACCTCGGAGGAAAGAGCCCGTGCACACGCAGAGGCTGCTCAGGCCGGGAATGGAACACAGGGGGCCGTGGCTGGCTTCATCAATGCCTGCCGTCCTACCTCAAAAGGTGAGTGGACGAAAACGCTGCACAGGAACGCGTTTTCCCTCCTTCCCCATTCTGTTTATTGGTACAACATGAAAAGCTGCCAGCAACTCAACACAGCCTTTAGACTTCGGGACAGAGGAGAGGATGGGAAAATTCCACAGAGTGGCAGAAAAACACGCCGGGCAAGACTTCCAGCCATCTGTGACACAAACTGCCATGGAAGAGGTCCAGGTGGCCACGGCCCGGATGGCGGCTTGGACGCGAGCTGAATGGTCTGGTGCCGCTTCCTACTTTAAACACGATGAATTCTCAGCAGAGTCAAGGCGCTGGTGCCTCATAAGCCTCTTTCCTTCTCCGGCTGGAAAAGCTCATGTGTTGTTAAGCAACGAAATCAGCGCAAATGGCTGAGATGGAGCTCACTTCCAGAGTTCCTTTCAGTTGGGTAAAGATTTTTTCAATTCTACATTTTCAAAGAAAATTAATTTCCACTATTCTGGATGTGCACGCTGAGAGATGAAAAGGAAAGTCATCTGAACGTGGTTATCATCCTGACAGCCGAGAGCCCCAGTCGCACCTGATATTTGGCTCAACAGCGGCCGTAAGCTTTGAAAAGTTCTGGGGGCCGGGCAATGAGAGCAGGGTCCCAGCCCCCCGGAGCAATCCTACTCTAAGATGGAAAATTCCACCTGTTAAACTGTAAAATCCTTGAGTGTAGCAAGCACGCCATCTTCCTTTAAACAAAACCTTAGATGAAAACCGGCCCCTGAAGAGACGCGATCGAGAGCAACCTTGCGCTCCAACACGCCAAAAGGATATTAATGCAGAAATCAAGCCAGTGAGAGTGCCGAGCGCTGCTGAGCCAAAGAACATTTTGAGGAAGTAGCCAAGGGCTTGTAAAAATGTCTGCCACCCACTGACATCTGACATATTTTTCCTTGTTAAACCTTCAGCTGTGCTAAGAAATGAAAACAGAAAGAAGTTAAAATGTTACATTGGGAGCAGTGGTTCACGCCCATAATCCCTACGATTTGGGAGGTTAAGACAGGGGGACCAGAAATTTGAAGCCAGCCTCAGAAACTTAGCAAGACCCTGTCTCAAAAATAGAATATAAAAGGCTGGGGATGTAACTTAGTGGCAGAGCACCCCTGGGTCCAATCCCCAGTATCATACACACAAGAAAAGTAAAAGTATTATAGATAAAGTTCTTATAAATTAATTTAGAACTTAAAACTTATTTCTTGCTTATTCCCTCGTTCCTTTATTAGACTGCTCACCCATCAGTCAAGTGTGCATCTGGTCACCTACTTTGTCTCAGGTGCTGTTAGATTCTGAGGGCTGGGTAATGGGAGCAGGTCCCAGCCCCCCAGGAGCTCTCCTAGTCTAAGATGGGGGAGAGGAAAGGTTGGAGAAACAGCATGGCCATTCATCTCCACTGCTGGGGGTTTAGATTTAGGATAAAGAGGAGATGAGGAAGCACTCATGTGTGGAGGAGGGGACGTGGGGAGCCCAAGCTCCTGGAGGACCCCAGCACTAAAACATAGCAACCGGAACAGGAGAAACAGGGGACAGGGCTGTGGACAATGGCAGGAGACAGCAGAGAGCAGCAGGTGCGCACCGTACCCTGACGGCCAGGAGAGTTGATGGGAAGCGTTTTCACCTGCAGTAACCCCGAAACTGAGGCAATGCAAGAAGTCAGGTTGGAATGGAGTCGCCCAGAGAGGATGCGTCAGAGGCATCAGTGGCATAAGGCTGAGGCGGAGGAGTTAGGAGGCAGAATTGAAAGAACTTTCCTTTCACCACAGAGAGCTAAATGAAATGTCAGAAGCCAAGAAGTCAATTGCTGGTTTTATCCTCAAAGGCAGAAGCACCAGGCCATTCATTAAACACCCTCCTCCACCCAGTCCTCGAACTCTCAAGTCCGCACACTTCTCTCCTCGCCTCTCAGCCCTGAGCCTCGCCTGCCCGCTCTACAGACATCCTGGTCTTCCTACAGACCAGCTGGGTCGGAGCGCAGCAGCCTGCTCAAAACTGCTTAGCAGTTTCCCGATGCTTCCAGGAGAAGCCCAGTCTTCTTGGCAAGACCTGGCTCCCTGACCTCATCTCCTCCCCATTCAGGTGGGACACAATGTCACTGGTACTTCCCTGGAGGCCATCCTTCACCCTTCCCCAGCTCCAGCTAACGCCCCCAACTGTCCCTCAATACCCAGGGTCAGTGCTCCCCCTCAGGACACCTGCACCAACCCCTTACACAGGCCAGCCGTGCACTGGTCCCGTGGGGCCTGAGTGCCTCGCACTGCGCAGGCCAGGCCTCCATCCACCCTCTACTGCCCTGCCCAGGCCTGGAGCACAGTCTGGCGGAGGAAAGACCTCAGCACATTTCTGCTGAACCAGTAAACAGAACCAAGAATCACCAGCAGCACCGCAGCTTCCTCAGCCAGCGCTTCCCTGGAAGCAGGATAATCTGTCGAAAGGGCAGCCTGGTCACGTGGCCCAGGAAGCCTTCTTCAGAGACTCAGGGCAGAGTCACAATAAAGATTCTCAGAAGCCTTGCGAAAAAGCCACCGAACTTTCCTCATACAAGCTGTTTTTCCCTTTACTTTCCTCTGTGTCCTATCCCCGCCATCTCCTGTCTTTCTCAACAGGTCAGAGGTTAATAGCCCACTGTGGGTGAAGCGAGGGCCACAACGGCTCTCAGGGGAAGGTCAAGATCACCTGCAGTTCCCCAGACGGACCTGCGGATCACAGGCACACACCCTGAGGCCTGCAGCCTCACCCACACCCCACACCCCTTGCCACTGCCCTGCTAGAACACAGGCGCTCTGGCTGTTTCCTTTTCAGACCAAGCAGGCGAAGGCCCAAAGGCTAACAAGGCTTAACAGTAGACCAGGGCCGGCCAGGGGGTTCCAAACATCACACAAAGGAAAGCAGAATTTGGGCTCCTCCTGGCCTGGCAATTTTCTTTCCTTCCTTCTTTCTTTCCTTCCTCTCCCTTTCTCCCTTTTTCTTTCTCTCTCTAGCTTTCCTCTTCCTCCCTCCCTCCCTCCTTCCTAATCCTTCCTCTTTCTTTCCCCTTCCTTCCTTCCTTCCTTCCTTCCTTCCTTTCTTCCTTCCTTCCTTTCATACTAGGGATTGAATCCAGAGCTTCAAGCATGCTTCACCATTGAACTAATCCCCAGCCCCCACCCCTTTCTTTGTTACTGGGGATTTAACCCAGGGATGCTTTACCACTGAGTCACATCTCTGGCCTTTTTATTTTTTATTTTGAGACAGGGTCTTGCTAAGTTGCTTAGGGTCTAAATTGCTGAGACTGACCCTGAACTTACAATCCTCCTGCCTTAGCCTCCTGAGTTGCTGGTATGACGGGCGTGAGCCACCAATCCTAACTGGGCTTTAATTTTTGTACATGATATAAGTTGGAGGCCACCATGCCTGGGCCCCCTGTTCACTTCTCTATGAGTGGCTTTCACCCGCTGTGCACCAAGTTCACCAAATCTGACTGGTCTGAGCAGCGACTGGCACAGAGAGCCCTCACCAGGGTAAGAGGACAGTCAGCCATTAGCACGTGTGCAGTCAGTGAGGCTGAGTCCTGAGGGGCAGTGTCGCCCCACTGTTAACAACAGGGAAGGCTGGGAACTAGATGCACACAGTTCATGCATCCAACTGTGGGAACAGCTACCACAGGTGACCTTGGCTTCAAAGGCACTTCCCAGTAAGAACCCTGGCCTGCACACAATGATGTCATCATGTCTTGTTTTCTCAAAATATCACCTAATCCTCTGCCTTTTTGCAGCGAAGAGCCCTGAAAAGCTACAAAAAGGTCCTGACAGATCTTTTCTCTTTAAATAAATGAGACAAGGCCATTCAGCTTAGTTCAAAACGTATACAAATAACTCATGATGTTAACTCCAAGTTCGGCAAAATTTCTTATCACAAACATTCAATATTTTACCAGGATATAATAAAAGTAAAAACTATAGAGCTAAGCAGCTTTCAGAATAGATCTTAGACAAGAAAAAAAATATTGCCACTGGATCCGTGTTTGTTTGTTTTGATATTGGGGGTGGAACCCAGGACCTCACATATGCTAGGCAGATGCTCTACCACTGAGTTGTATCCCCAGCCCTTTTATTTTATTTTATTTTATTTTGAGACAGGGTCTTGCTAAGTCACCCAGGCTGGCCTTGAACTTGTGATCCTCCTGCCTTGACTCTCCAAGTAGCCAGAGTTTCAGGCGTGCTCCACGGCACCTGGCTGCCATCACATTCTTTTTTTTTTTTTTTTAAGAGAGAGGGACAGTGAGAGTGAGAGAGTGAGAGAGAGAGAGAGAGAGAGAGAAAGAGAATCAATTTTATTTAGTTTTTCATGTGGCCTTCGTTGCTCAGACACTTCATTATGTACGTGGTGCTGGGGTTCGAACCTGTGTCCTTGCGCATGCCAGGCAGCACTGTAACTGCTGAGCAACCACTCCAACCTCTGATATCACATTTTTTTAAAGCTCTTACAGCATGCCATAAGGTAAGTTCCTAATAAAACTATATAAATATCTTCCAAGAGAAATGCAAAAGTCAAAAAAAGGTGTAGGAAGGAGCTGGTCCAGAGTCAGACAACTGAGTGGCATCAACAGGGCTTGAACCAAGGTCATCCTGACTTCAAAACCTGGACGAGGGCTGGAGGCAGAGCTCAGGGATGGAGCACTTGCTTGCATGCGTGATGTCCCTAGTTCCATCCCCAGCACCAAAGAGGGGAAAGTGGACTCTTTCCACTATAGAACGCTGTATTTCCCCAACATGTGAACTCTGACATTTTGGGATTCAACTTTAATTTCTCAGACCCTATTAACTCGGGCAGTAATACTGGTGAACATCTGAAAAGGATCTGTAGTTTCCAAAGAAGTTTTACACAACAGAATCTTCAGCTGGATGCCCACAGATACAAACTGAAGGCCCTGCGCGACAGCTAGGAAGCAGGAGTAGGGCCTCTTTACCGTTTTAACGATCCGGTGCTGGGAATGGAACCCAGGGCCTCATGCGTGCAGGGCAAGCACTATGCCACTGAGCCTGTACCCCTGGCCCTGTTGGTTGCTTGTGTCTCTAATACTTCCCAAGTGCTGCACCATCACTTGGGGTACACATAAAAAGCCAAGAGGGGGCCAGGCATAGTGACGCATGCTATAATCCCAGCTACTTAGGAGGCTGAGGCAGGAGAATTGCAAGTTCAAGGCCAGTCTGGGCAACTTAGCAAGACCCTATCTCAAAATAAAGTTTCTAAAAGGGCTGGGGCTTTGGCAGACTGGTGGAGTGCCTGCCTAGCACACATGAGGCTCTGGATAGAAGGAAATCAACAACACTCAGGTTTGGGGACTCACCAGAGACCAGCTGAATGAGAGACTGAGGGAGGGACCTGGGAATGTCGCAGTGAGAAGCACCCTCAGTGATGCTGATGAGAAGCTGAGCCCACAAAGCACGCACTACCCACTTAAGAGGCAGACTCTCCTCTCCTAGTGGCTCCTGGCTCTAACACAGTCCCGTGGCACAGAATGGCTCGTCAGGGCGCAGAGATGGAGAGCAGCCCAGCAGCGAGCTAACCACCCTGAGGACAAGCCCTTGCACAGGCAGCTGCAGGGAAATATCTGCAAGCTTTCTCCTGGTCCCAGGGACACCCAGGGCTGAGTGCTCCACCACTGGGCCACACTCCAGTCCACGTCAGGCCACTCATTCCACGACAGCCCACACTTACTTGGTGAGGACGATGGACACGGCATCGTTGAGAATGCTTTCTCCAAAGACCAGCATGTTGAGCACCGGGTCCACATGCAGCGCATTGAAAATAGCTATCGTGGCCACAGGGTCGACCGCGGAAATCAGGGAGCCAAACGCAAAACTGGAGGAAGAGGAAGGAAGGCGGGCTCTGCAACGCGCTCGCTTGGCAAGGCAACCGTCAGTGACCGCTGCCCAGCACTGAGGGTGCTGAGGCACCGACGGGTGCATCTCCCCCCATCTGCCGACGGAGGGAGGTGCAGCCAGGAATGGCCGCTTCTCCACCGGGAGCGCCGACACTTTAGCTTGGCCAATGCTGGTGGAAGACTTCTGCTTATGTTCACCACCCCCTGGCCTCTTGGCAGCTGGAGCAGCTCAGAGCAGCTGGAGCTCGCTGGCCCATGAGCTGCTGGGCCTGATCTCTGCTCTGCCCCATGCCACTAGGTTGTCACAGTGCCAGCTATGACCAACTCCAGTCTCCACTCAGATCTGCAACATCTAAGAAAGTGCTTAAGCCAGTAGGAACCCCAGGGTGCTTCAGGGTGGGCAGCTTCGGGGACAGACCTAACACCATGGTGGCTCAGACAGTACCCAGGATGATGGAAGTGCCCCCAACAAACAGTTACTAGGTGCCCCCCAAGTTCCAGCCCGAGGACCATCCCAACAGCAAGCTCTCCATGACACACAGTGTCCCAGGCACTGTCCTGGGCCCTCTGCACACGGTACCTCAGTAATCCATGCAGCAGGAGTCCAGAGCGCCCTGCTGCTGCCTGGTTACAGAGAACTGACGGTGGAGGGGACGAAGGGGCTCGTCCAGTCTGTCAGCTAACCACTGGCAGGATCAGGAAGCAAACGGGACTACCTGGCTTAGAGTTGCTGCCCAGCCACCTGGATGGCTATGGCAACAGCCGGAGACCAATCCAAACTTAGAAAACGGCAAGTGTGGCCCAGGAAGTAAACGGAGCAAGGTGAGAAAGAATGGCCCGGCAGAGTCAAGTGGGGCCGTTCGACTCTAGGGTCAGGAAGGCCTCTCCCAGGAGGTGAGCAAGCATCCACACAACAGAAGCCGAGGCCAGGCAAGACGCCTGGGGGCAGAGGTAATATTCCCGAGGCGGGAGCACACCTGGCAGCGAGCAGCCCAAGTGCGCATGGCAGGAGACCCGGAGGCCGGCGAGGGAGGCGGGCACAGCCCCTGTGGGGATGATTCTTGGTGCCTGGTGCTTCCTCCCTGCTGCATGCTCTGGCCTTCCATCCCCTCCACTGCTGCGTCAGTCTTTCTTTCTGGCTTAGCAGAAGGACAAAACAGGAAGCCTGAAGGTCTGACCCTGCACTACAGTCCCAAGCCAGAGACTGTCACCAAGTTTGCGGGCTGGGAGGGAAAGGAGTGGCACTCAGCCTGGGGCAGGAAGTGTAGTCCAATGGACAGGGGGACACGCCTGGCTGCCCTGCCAGCCACACTTCCTTTTCTAAATCACATTTGGGCTTGGGGTTTCCACAGCAGCTCCCTGTGACAAATGTGAATTCATGTAGGAAAGCCTTCCATCCCAAGCTGGGGACCTGACCCCACAAGAGGGTCTCTGCTCAGCCTCAGTCCTGATTCTTCCACCCCATGGAGGTGCCCACCTGCATGTGAGCTGCCTTTCGCCTCACTGGGGGTTCCAGGGGCTGGCCGTGTTCCCCAGGGGAGCGTTACCAGGGTCTGCATAAGGCACAGCCAGAGACACTTGTAGAAGGCGGGGCAGCACAGCGAAGAAAGGCAGCCAGGCCCCACTACCACGACCCTACACAGCTCTCTCCTCCCCTTCACTCTTCTTCCTAGCCTTACCCTCCCAGGCAACATCCCAAGAGGCCATGTGAGAAGCAGGTCTCAAAAGCGTGCCCTGAGAGGAAGATGCGGAAGGAGCTGGGACGTGGTGGTCACATGGCTGGCCTCCCCTCCCTTCTCAGGCAGAGCACACGGGGTACAGCTCAGCGTCTTGGTAAGAGCACCTCCCACTCCCCACTCCTGTAGTCACATGAACTTTAAGCATGGCATGGGGTCCAAGCTTGGACAATGAGGACGTCACCAGAGTTCAGTAGGGCAGCCCTTTTGGCAGGGATTGCTGACATGAGGTGACATGGACTGGAGCCATCAGTACTGCCACATAGGGTAAGCATTCCAAGACTAGGCCAACCTGGGACCCAGGGACAGACAGGAGGGACTCCTAACACAGTGGGCCCTTGCAGGGTATGAAGCCAGAGGCCATCACCCTGGGGACACTTCAGTCCTACAGGCTAACAAACTTCTCATTTTTTTTTTTTTTAAATAAGAGAGAGGGACAGTGAGAAAGAGAGAAAGAAAGAGAGAATCAGTTTTATTTAGTTCATCATGTGGCTTTCGTTGCTCCAAGACTTTGTTGTGTACATGGTGCTGGGGTTTGAACTCGTGCGTGAGGGCAAGCGCCATAACCACCGAGCCACTGCTCCAGCCCCTCACTGTCATTTTTTAAAATTAACTTTACCTAGTTTGTGGGGGTTTGAGTTGCGCTGAGAGGGCCTGGCTGACTCTGCAGTCACTGTGGCATCCTGAGGTGGAAATCAAGGGGTCACAAGAGAACTGGGGAGTGACAAGCAGCTGCTCCCTTCTGTGTCCTCAAGACCCAGGCTTCTAAAAGGTCAGGAGCTACAAGCTCAACTTAAAAATGTGTTTTCTTTATTCTGTCACCTCAAAGGTTAGCAACATCAATAAAAGGAAAAGGGAACAGACAGGGGCAGAGGAATAATCCAGGGTTTTATTTAGGGTGAGTTCCCTCCAGCAGAAGTATCCCTGAAACCCAACCTATGCCACAAGGCCGTCTTGTGTTTCCTGCAGAGCACAGGTGCAACAGGTGGCCTGTGGGTCTCACGTCTGGCCAGCATGGTGCTTTTGAAAACATGGCATTAGCTGTCAACAAAAAAAAACTGGACATTTCCACCCAGGTGTGGTGGCGCATACCTGTAATCCCAGCCACTCGAGAGGCTGAGGCAGGAGGACCTTAAGTTTGAGGCCAGGCTGGGCAACTTAGTGAGACCCTGTCTCAAAATAAAAAATAAAAAGAGCTAGGGATGTACTTGGTGGTAAAGTGCCATTGGGCTCAATCCTCAGTACCAAAAACAAAAACCAGACAATTCCCTATAAACATCTAGAAACCTAACCACATTTTAAAAATTGCTGAGCAGTGCTGCGGATGGGCGTGCATTTGCTTAGCGTGCGTGAAGCCCTGGGCTCCCCATAATGAAAAGAAAACAGAAACAAACTTGAAACACCCAGCAGTTGAGGGGCTGAGGGGCTCTGTCGCCTTCAGACCTGAGTTCCGAGGCCACTGTCCCACACCCTTCTCCGTGGCTGGGGAGGTGGAAAGGCAACCAGGCTCAGCTGGGATCCTCCCACTCCCCTTCCTGAACGTCCCCCCTGCGGCTTCAATTCGCTTTTGTAACAGCCAATCCAGCAGTGCCTGTCTCCGGCAGCTGCCCCAAAACAAGCTGAAGGTCTGAATGCGGTGACACCGCCCTCCAGGTAGTGGGGTTCAGGGTGTTTTTCGTCACTTGCAAAAACCCAGAAAGCACTGGTACCGGTTCTGCTTTATCCTACGGAACAGGAGCAGCTACGGCTACTTACTCACACTTCCAAACTTTCCTACAACAAGAGTTCCCAAATTCACGTCTTGGGCTAGTGTGGGAGATGGGCGGTGATGGAGGTGGAAATGGGATGGGATTGTCATCAGAGGTGCATTTCCCAGGAAAAGCGCTCTGTGATTCTAGTCCCGAGGTACTAGGTTGCTGCGATAGACTGAAAGCTCTGACTGCCCCATGGTAAGGACCTGGGACTGGGCCTCTGACTCTATTCCCTAGCTCCCAGCCAAGCCAAAAGACCAAACCAGGAGTCAAGGGTGGACGTGGGAACACCGAGCAAGGCCGCACGCTGGCTTGGTCAGTGCTGGTCCAGCGTCTCCCGAGACACAGCTGCCGGGCATTTCTTCTTCCGTTTGTTTGAGATGGGTCCATGTTGCTCAGGTAGCCCTTGGACTCTCCCTTCTGGCGTGGCCTCCTGAACTAACTGCTATTACAGGCATGTGTCACCGTGCCCCAGGATGCTTCTTGCTAAGTGACTGAGACGATTTCTGGATGGGCTCCTAGACCGCAGCTCACCTCATGCGACTTGCAGGGGCAGCTGTAAAGTAAGCAGCCTGGCCTTGCCTGCTTCTCCGACCCCAGGCTTGGTGGGAGTCCCACTCACCCGTCCATACTTCATCCACCAAGAAGGCGACCTCTCATATGGCTACAGAAAAAACTCTGCAGTTCATTGAAAATGATTCTGAATAATAAGAGGACAGTGGTGCAAGGTATGCTGGGGGCAGCAGACTGACCAGCGCAGCTCCAGTGCTTAAGTTAGACTGACCATTTCAACCAGCAAGGCTCTGCCCAGGGATTTTCAAAAGGACTCAATGTAATTATGATTCATTTCAGAGACACAAATTGATTCAAAATAGCTTCTATAAGCAGAGACCATCATCAGCAAGCAGGGGGAGAGAGGAAACAGAAGTACCACACCCAACAAGCAATGTGGAGAAAATTTCCCGGCATGGGTGCTACAATGTGAAGGATTTACCTGTCTGTCATGTTGAGTTTAGAGATTACATCGGCCTGTAAAATAAAACACACAAACACACAGACACAAAAAAAACCCCTGGAGAACAGCCAAGAAGATTAAAATGCTCATTAGTGCTTTATTACCAACTAATAAGGACATTCATCTGCAGTCCCCAAACCATTGGAAAGTAAAGAAAACCCTTATTTTTCAGATAAAGCCTGCATTCAACCACCGCACAATGCAAGAATGGGCAGAATGGGACATTCTTTAAGCCCAGCTAACTGCAGTTTTCTTCTCTATAACTTATTCCTCTTTGATACTAGAAGCTGAGCAATGAAGAAAGTGGTGGGCCAGATGTATTCTGGTGCCACTGAGGCAGCAATAAAGGTGACAATCAGGTGGAAAGGGTTCTGGCTGCTAAGAGAAGAAGACAGCGCCCACACTAAGCGCAGCCTGCCAGTAACCGGGCGCTGCACCTCAACTTAAGTTTTCAGCACGGGGCAGCAAACTTTCTGCAACTGACAATAGAGAAAAAGAACTGGGCCGTGCAGGGGCCTGAACGATGCCCATCTCCAGGCAGCATATTCCTAACCTGCCGCCCAACTGATGCCACTGTGAAGTGCCTCACGATGGCGGAAACCCACAGTGTATATTCCTACAGGTGGACAGTTCAGAACCATCTCTGACTTAAAATACCAAGTTTTATTAAAAAACAACGTTTTGACTGCAATTCAGTCTACCAGACAGCATAAATGTTAGCATTTGAAAATCATGATGGGTATACTCTGCTTCATTTTTAGGTATTCCAATTTAGGACAATATTAGTTTGAAAATAAAATCCACATTTGGGGGATAATAGGAAAGACAGACTCAATTCCAGAACCATGGTTCCTGGTGGACCCTCAGAGCTGCTCCTCATGCTTCTGCCACACCTGAAAGTGTAAGCCCTGCCCAGGGGGCACCTGCCCTACCCCCCACACTAGCTCACGAATCTTCAGAGCCTTCCAAAGATGTTTTTCTTACCTGACCCAGAAAGTAAATTCCTCCGCCTACTACAAAAGCGGAGATCGCAGTGCCAACAACAGCGAACAGGGCGACGGAGCCAATGTTCTGAAAGAAGTTGCCCTGTTTGAGAGAAGCAGGCACCAGAGGAGGGTTAGAGAGGCAGCCTGGCCGGAGAAGCCGGGGCCCTCCCCGCAGCTGGACTCCACCACCTGCCCAGTGTGGCAGGCTGGAGAGGACTCCGCTCCATGCCCATGGCAGTGACCACTCACACCTCCCTGCTCCCCTCCTCGCATCATGTCTCACCCACCTCCCCGTTCCCCTCATATCACTGGGTTTTCCCAGCCCCCTTAGCCTTTCCGGGACCCTTTCTCAGCACTAGGTACTCCAGAATGATCTTGCAAAAGACAAATCGAATGGTGCTGGCTTCGGCCCGGCTCCTACTTCTGCTCAAAAATGCAAACCCCAACCCCGAAGGCTCAACCCCTGGTAAGGGTCTGATCATCTCTGGTCACACAGCATGTCTTGCTATTGTCCGCCTAGAGAACTTTCATCGCAGTAAAATGCAGGACACTCCACTCTTCCTGCGGGAGGCCTTCCCTGGGCCCTCAGCCAGCTCTCAGATGGGCTCCTACTCTGTGCTTAGGGTACACAATGGCCCTCTCCTGGTGGCATCTGATGCGGCTGAGTTTTAGATTTACTTATGTAACCCTTTGCTGTCTGATTTCCTCACAAGGCTGCAGGTACCCTGGGGGGCAATGATACCTGATCTGCACAACACAGTGAATGACATACTGCCGGTCAGATAAAACATGCCCAGCACATGAAGGAAACAACTGTTTCCTGATGCTCAAGCAAGGTGCAAACTGTGCATAATTATGATTATTAATTCAATTAAGAAGAGGTACAGGCTGGGGCAGTGGCTCGGAGGTTACAGTGCTTGCCTAGCATGCGAGAGGACCCAGGTTCGAACCCCAGCACCATGTAGAAAACTAAGTGTCAGAGCAACAAAAACCAGATGAAAATCTAAATAAAGTTGATTCTCTTTTTCTCTCCCTCTCTTTAAAAGAAAGAAGGAAGACAAGGTGCACTATTATAAAGAACATCAAGATAACAGGTTATACTATCAGAAACTACTGTTTTGCTGTCTAGATCTTTTAAAAAATTTTGTCTTGCTCTATTAGTATTATCAAATATGACAGATAACATATATTTTCATCTGTTCTTCACAACAGTCAAGAAAAAATATCCCACACCAAGTAACAGCAACATATTCCAAACCTCCACAGGATTAAGAAGTGCAGCTGTAATAGAACCCAGAGACCCTGCTAGGGACCACTGCCCCAGGGCCTTGATGACCCTGATTGCTGTGTGGGCAATCCCCTCTCCTGTTCAGAAACTCACACTATGGACCCAGGAGCTGCTATGCCAAGCAGCTTGACGCTGACAGCCCCACTGAGCCCCTCTCTTTCAGGAAGTTGCCTATAATCTCTCGTTCACTTCCTGTGTTTGGCAAATCAATCTCTGATATATAAAGAATTTTAAAATAATTCAAGGTGAACACTGTTTAGTTTTGTCTCTAAACAAAGGACTTTCATCTGTGAGTTTTTCTTTGCAAACAACTGCTTTTTTTTAAAAGAGATTACACTAAAAAAAGGAGATTAGACTACTCAGTTGGGTCTGCTTACGCGGATCGAATTCTGATACGATTTATATAGCTGGTTAACAGTAATCTAGATATTAAAATTATTTAAGTTCAAGCTACTCTGCTAGAAGAATTTCCCTATGCTACATAAAGGAAATTCATCTATTTCTGACATAATTAACATTATGTGACATTTATAATTTAAAGAACCAGTGGCTACTTACTTTATGCATATCAACTGTTGAAAGTCTTACTAAAGTGTGTATTCTTAGTACAAATCCAAATTAGCAAATTGAGCAATATTAAAACACTCAAAGTCAACTTCTTATCTTCTTAGAGGGAAGGGAAGAAGTGGACAAAAGTCTTTGAATTGGTATTTCCTGCTCACATTAATCCCTTTCGCCTAAATTGTTACATTTTCTGCTAAAGTCACCTTCAGCCAGGCACAGAGGTGTATGTCTGTAATCCCAGCATCTCGGGAGGCTGAGGCAGGAAGATTGCAAGTTCACGCCCAGCCTCAGCAACATAGCGACGTCCTGAGTAACTAAGCAAGACCCTGTCTCAAAATTTTAAAAAAATAAATAAAAAGGGCTGGGGATGTGGCTCATTGGTTAAGGGCTGCTGGGTTCAAGTCCCGATACCAAAAAAAAAAAAAAAACTTCAAAGGAATGGTTTTCTAAAAAGTCTCAAATTCTGAACAAGTTTATCTCCTCTCTCCCCCCAAAAAATTAGAAAATAAGAATCATACATGCTCTAATATTCAAAAATGTTGTTTTTAAATTCAAATTGAAACCAATTTCTTTGGCATTGTTTTGAAACAGTTTCATAATCTGTTTACATTTCTTTTATGATTTGTTTACAAAATGAAAGAATAAAGAGATGCTAACTTTTCATTTCTTGCTTGTTTCCTTTTATTAATTTTTTATGTTTTAAAGAGAGAGGGACAGAGAGATAGAGAAACAATTTTATTTAGTTTTTCCTGTGACTTTCATTCCTCCGACACTTTATTGCATACGTGGGGGTTTGAACCAGCATCTCGTGCATGCCAGGCAAGCGCTGTAACTGCTGAGCCACCGTTCCAGCCCCTGCTTGTTTCCTTTTAAACAATTATCTGATGTCCTAATGGTTAAGACTTGGAGATAGTTTTTACATTTAACTTTCTTTTAACTTTTTCTTTGGATGGATGCAATTTTTCAAAATATCTGGACTGAGGGCTGGAGCAGTGGCTCAGCACCACTTTCTTACCCTGGGGGTGGTGGCTCACCTACATACAGCCTAACCCTCAAAGCAACATGGGAGTTTTTTTAGGGTGTGGGGGGGTATGTTTGGAGGGTGATGGTTTTTGATTTATACTTCTCAACAAGGAACTGTAGAGGGCAATGCAAGATCAGGAACCAAAGACCAGGCTCTCTCATGGCTGGTCTATCCAGCCTTAGTCCACCCAACCTTCAGTTTGTTAGCACACTCACCAAAATACCTGTTGTATTACTGATACTTTAGGTTGAACCAATTTATTTTTATCTTTATTTTTTTTTTTAACAAAGAGGGGACAGTGAGATAGAAAGAGAAAAGTATTTTATTTAGCTTTTTATGTGACCTTCATTCCTCAGACACTTCATTGTGTACGTGGTGCTGGGGTTTGAACTCGCATCCTCGCACGTGCCAGGCAAGCACCGTAACAGCCAAACCACCACTCCAGCCCCGAATCAATTTACTTTAAAACTCAAATGCCTTTATATTTAGAGGAAACTCACAAAGGAGGAAACAAGCAGGCATACACAAACAGGTTTAAAAAAGAAGACCCCACTCAGGCAGAAAGTTGACCTCGGGAGTTGGAGGGCAGAGAGCACCAATGCCAAGACAAAGCAGGGCCTGGGCAGGGCCGGTGGTGCTGTGGCTCTCCAGATCCGAGGCAAGAATGGGCAGAGCACCTGTAGGACCAGGTATTTGGGCCAGAGCAGCCAGAAGGCAAGGTGGAGGGATAGGCTCCAGCCTCGTCAGGAGAAGCTGGGCCCGGGAGAGGCTGGGGAGAGAGGGAGGCTGGGGGACAATGGGGACTTATCAACTAGGAGTTGAGGCCCATTGAGAGGCAATGGGATGGGAGAAAAAAAGGAAATATGGGCCTAAAAGGGAAAAAGATCCCACAGGGCAAACTGAGAGGAACAAAAGGCCTGGGGCACATGTTGCTGTCATCTCAGGACACAGTTTGGTCTCTTAACATGTGTCAGTGTGTGTCCAGCAAGAGGAGTCAACATTATTCCCACGTGCCACTTAAAATCACTTTGGCCATCTTCTGGCAAAGCGCCCCCTGTGGAAACACCAGCTCAATGAGCCACTCCACCGAAACCATCAGTGGCCAATTCACTGGTCACACCTGCTCTTCTCCACTCTGCCGCGCACCCATGGGGAAGGGAGTACCACCGCTGAAGTCACCAAACTCCTTTTTCCTGTAATGTTTCTCCCTCTCCGTTGTTTCTAACAATGAAAACGCACCTGCGGCTACCACGATGCTAGCTGAACACACAACAGAGCCAGATTTTGTTCTTCTGCTACTCACAACAAAACCACCTTATCCAATACCTGTTTCAGAGTAGGCTGGGTCTCAACAGTTATCGCTGAGGGTTGGATTTCAATAGTTACCCAACTAGCAATTGTTTCTGAAGAATGTCTGGAAGAGCAGGGGCTTAACTTAACAGCTTTAACTTTCCTTGAACTTTGTTATAAGCGTAAGGTCAAAGCAAGAGTCCTTGCTTCCATTTGAGAGAAGAGGAATCTGAAGGAGAGGTCCAGCAACTTGCCTAAGAGCTTTCAGTTCCTGAGCGAGAGCTGGGGTTCCAGCACAGGGAGAGTAAATTCATAACATGCTGCAGACCAGGGAGCCTCTACGGGTGCGGGTGCTAATAACAACAACAGTAGGAACAAGAATAACACAATAACAAAAAAATAGCCAGCAGTAGTGAAAGCACCCAACAAAAGTTAGGTATATGACAAAGCTGTCAAATACCTTTCACGCCTTCCCCCTTCCATCAGTCCCCAAACTCTTAAGGAAACTGCCACAGAGACACAAGCAGGGTCCAAACCAACAGGCTAAGGTGTGCCCCCGTCTTACCTTGTGTAATGAGTATCCAGACTCAAAGATGATAGGTGGAAGCAAGAGAAGGAAAAACATATTGGGTCGAAACATTTCTTCTTCCTGAAAGCATAAAAGGGATGTTTTCAGAAG
>PVKS010012093.1:0-54761 GCA_004027875.1 Aplodontia rufa | reverse complement strand
CGGGTCGTTCTGCCCGTTCCTCGCTCTGGAGTGCAGAGGGGAGCGACTCCTCGCCCCATCCCCTTCCTAACCCGGCCCCACGGAGGACGGCTCACTAGGTCGTTCTGCCCGCTCCTCGCACAGGAACGCTGCGGGGAGCGACTCCTCTTCCCCCGTCCCCAGCCCTGTCCTGCCGGTGCCCAATTCCCAGTGTCCTGCTGGCCCCCCGGGGAACGGCTAAGGTCCCCCGAGGCTGTTCCAGCCGCTCCCTGCTCCAGAACCCAGGGCGGGGGGCGACAATTTCCATCTAATGGAATTGAGTTGTTGTAGTTGTACATATTGATAGGGAAAATGTGATATTCAACACACGTATACAATGCAAAATGATCATATTAGAGCAATTGGCATTTCTGTCAAATGTTTATCATTTTTTGTGTGTTCCCCAAAATCTTTTCTTTTAGGCTGGTGGTGTAACTCAGTGGTAATGTTTACCTAGTATGTGTGAGACTCTGGGTTTGATTCGTAGCATTGAAAAAAAATCCTTTCTTATGTTTTGAAGAATACAATAAATTATTAACTACAGTCCCCCCACCTGCTGTAGAACACTAGAAATTAATTCTCCTATCTCACTTTATTTTTATAACTGTTAACCAACCCTTCTTTATTTGTCTTTCCCCACCCCTTCCCAGCCTCTGGTAACCACAATTCTACTTTTTAATTCTATGAGATCAACTATTTTAGCTTCCACATATGAATATAATCATGACCTGAAAGAAGGACAATCTCTTGAATAAATGTTGCTAAGAAACTTTTGTATGCATATGCAGAAGAAGCAAACTAAACACCAATCTCTAGGCAAATATAAAGGTGAATTCAAAATAGATCAAAAGCTTAAATGTTAGACCCAAAACTATAAAGCGTCCAGAAGAAAACAGGAAAAACATTCTAGGAAATTGGTACGGACAAAAACTTTTAGAATAAGACCTTAAAAACACAGGAAATAAAAGGAAAAATAGGCAAATAGGACCATGTCAAAACCAGCCAAGAGGGGCTAGAGTGGTGGCTCAGTGGTTACAGCACTTGTCTGGCATGAGCGAGAATGTGGGTTCAAACCCCAGCACCACATACACCATGAAGTGTCAGAGCAATGAAAGCCACATGAAAAACTAAATGAAGTTGATTCTCTTTCTCTCTCTCCCTCTACCTCACTGTCCCTCTCTTTTAAAAATAAAAAATAAAAACCAGCCAAGAAAACAACATAGGAAAGAGCCTGCAAGATGGGAAAACTGTTTGCAAACTATTCATCTGACAAGTGATTAATATGTTGATGAATTTTTAATGGAAGAGGAGGGGAACAAAGTTTCAAATCATCATTTTAGGAATGGAAAAAGGGAATGCTAGAAAAGAGGGAAGGCCCAGGAAGTTGTAATTGGACACTTGGCGTTGTGGAAGGCCAAAATCATGAAACCAAAGGGAAGCCTCACCATTTTTTTCTAAATGGAGTTGTAATGATCCCAGCTGTATGCTGGGAAGTGTTGATGAGCAGGCCCAAACTCTACTTAAATGAGCTAGGCAAGTATATGGGAAAAACCAAGAGTAAAGTATTCTCAAACAGAAAATTCAGTATAAGTAGCTAAGAAGGCAGAGTGCCTCTTGATTTAAAAATAAGATACAGTAAGAGTCATTTTCACCAGATACCTCTAACTGCAGCATTTCTTTTTCTATTTCTAAAGAATAACCGGAAGGCAGAAACCCAAAACAATCCTTTAATAGGAGGATACAAGAGAAGAAATGCAAGTATTTCTCAAAGGATGTTACATGGCATACTTGAAAGGATAGAGGTTAAAGTGATGGAAAATTGGAGGAAAAATTAGTAGATCAGTGAGTTTGGGAAAATGTTATACTACAGGTCTCCCTCTTAGAAAATTAAAACACGGATGTAGCAGAGACGACTGTGTGAACATTAAAATCCATTGCCCTGTCCTCCTGGGCATCTAGATTGATCACATTTCCCAGAAGTCATTGCAGTTATGTGTGGCCATGTGACAGTTCTGGCCAATGGAATGTGATAGCTCTGGATAGAAGCCATTTACGTCACTTTGTGGCCTGGCCCATACAAACCTTTCAGGCATCATCTTCTCTGCTCTTTATCCCTCCCAACCATCTGGAATGAAACCTAGGGTGACTTTGGAAGCTACACATTGAGGATGATGAAACTCCAATGGGTGGAGCCAGGTTTTATGAATTACCTCTTAGAGGCAGCCTTCTAAACAAGAATCCTAGCATTGGACTATGTTATGAGCCAGAAATACATCTTATTATGTTAAGTCGCTGAGAGCTCAGTTATAGTTTCTTTTTCAACAATACTTATCATAACTAACAAGGTATTCTACATTTTAAATACCTGAAAGGCATTCCATTTAAAAATGTTGATTATCTTTATTAAATCCAATTTTTCCCAAACTGTTTTGACCACAGAAATTTTATGGTTTGTTTTGTTTTGGTTCTTAACTCAACAACTCTTAGCTAGTAGAACTCATTTTCTAGTATGGGGAAAATAGCACTATGTCTTTCTTCACTTCCCCACCCTTCTGGAAGCTTATTCTAGCTGAGAGAGGGAAATATTATGAAAGAAGCTATGATCAGGACTATAAGGAGGATACAGCACCAGGGATTTCAATTACAAATTCAGTCACAGAACTGAGTTCCAGATAAACATGGGTATTTCAACAGAAAATTAAGAAGGTATTTCAAAGGACCAAGGCAGGTTCTCTGAAGCTCAAAAGTGAAAGGAGGAAAGAACCAAGAAATTTCGTGCATTTCAGCTAAGATCAGTAAGAAGGGGTCAGTGTGGTGATAGGGTTCTAAATTTCTGAATTTTGCATTTTTTTCTATTTTTATGACATCATTTTATAAGAGTAGTAACTACTAATAATGACCTTATTCAGATATTTTAATAAAGATATGTCTTTTTATCTTACTTCAGTTGGGACTCTGTCACACAAATGAGCTTAAACTGACGTGATGAATAAAGGGGATTTACTGGTATTGGAGGTAGGGCAAACCTCAAGACTGTTTTGACCCAACAGCTTCATGTTGTCTTCAAGGACTGGCTTCCTTTTGTTTCTCTATACTTCCTTCTGTGGGATCAGTGGCAGTTTTGATTCTACAATTTAATCTGGAATGTTTTCCAAAAGCCATGTGTTAAGGCTTGTTAACCAGAGTGGCACCATTGGAAGAGTGGAGCCTAGTGGAGTTTCAGGGTCACTGGGAATCTGCCCTCTAAGGGCATTGTGGGACCCTGGTTTCTTTCTTTCTCTTTCACTTCTCAACTACAGGATGAGCAGTTTTGGTTCACCATGCACTCTTGATTTTGCCATCCAGCACCCTCACCAGAGGCCTAAAAGCAATGGGTCCCTCCAATCACAGACTGAAACCTACAAAACTGTGAGCCAAAATACTCTGTTTCTCTTTATAAGCTGATTATCTCAGATATTTCTTATAGTGATGGAAAACACTAATGCATTCAGTATACCTTTCTTTGTGGTTACCAAGAATTGCAGGAGCTCTGGGGTATGCATCCACACATCACAAAAGACCTTGCTTCCCCAAAGCTCCAGAAAAATTTCACTATTAACCTAGGTTAATACCCCTTTCTGCACCTGCACAAATTTCAACATTTAGGCAATTTTCATATATGGATTGACATGTCTGGAACACCTGCACAGGTCAGCAGGGCAAGAGGGGTCATCCTGATTAGATCATACAAATCAGGGTCCTTACTTATGTTTGTGCGTGAGTTAAATACTTCCCCAAACCACATGGTTGCCACAAACTAGGAAGTGGAATTGTTGTTAGGAAGACAATCATATCAACCTTTGAATAATTTATATTCTAATAACTAATCTACAGTTATTATACACCAGGTGCTATGCTCAGTTAACTGTCACAACAGTGTGAAACAAGCACTATTATTAACCTTATTTTACAAGGAATGAGGCACAGATAGGTTATGTAATTTGCTTGAAATCATCAAGACTAATAGGTAACAGCAAGATTTTGTTTCCAAGCAGTTAAGATTCAATCTATGTTCTTTCCCTATCGTATTAAAATTTTTGTAAAGACATCATGCTTTACACACATATGTAAGTATGCACACATTAAATATGAATAAAGAAAATTATACATTTATAAACACATTCTTAAACAAGATACACACTTTCCTATACTGAGACGTCCAGTTCTTCAAACCTTATCATCATAACAAAGGTGCCATCTGGCGTTAGAACCCTTTAATTACAGAATAAGCATCCAAATGGAAATGAAAATTTGCACATAATACAAACTAAACTTCCAAAGTGGCCTAAAATCCTTACATCATTAACATAGTATCAATAACTGTCCCACCTCACTCTTTGAAGCAACCTTATCATATCTGAAAACACATGTAAGCTATCTCAAAATACTGCTTCCAGCTATCCCTGTCCACTTATACCCTACATAACCTGCAAACACCATTCCTCAGTGGAAATCACTCCATTCTGATGTCAAGGGCAAGAGAACAACATGGATTTTCCCTTTATTTAGAACCAATGAATTGTCTAACAATAATACACACCAAATTCTCCAATGTTTAGCACCCAGTCCAGCCCTGCCCCAAGTGCTGGGCTTAGAGGCAACGTAACACATCTCTTCCTCTTCCAATCAGTGAGTATAATGTATGGTTGCAAATCCTCCCAGGACATGAGGACAATGTGGCATAATCCCTATTTAATTTCTCTAGTTCCTTTATGAAACTTGGGTCTTGAAGTTCATCTACCACAATAGGAGAGCTCTCTAGAGATGATACCTTGGAAAGAAACCCAACCTCGAGTTTGCTCTTCCTATTCAAAACAACTAATTCTAAATTTTTGAAACTACTTTCACAAGTAACCTCAAACTAAAGCAAGGCCATCAGGATCAATATCTTCTAGCCCAGACCTTCTAACCAACACTTTTACTCCACTGTAATTTACCCCTTCAGAATTTCCTTCAGCTAATGGATTGATGAACCTCTAGTAAACCACATGAGAAGCTTCACTTGATCATATCATTTGCTTTCCTGAATAGTTCTGTATAAGTCTAAGTGATTGCTGCACTCTTGAGGGAGCACTTCTTCAAACACACACATGCACACACACTACTTCAACAATGCAGCTTTTGGGCTTCTAAACGTGAAATTTCTCTTAATTAATAGCATGCTATGATTTTGTTGCATTTAAGCTAACTGAGAGTTTTTGGCAAAATAGAACATCCTCTTGGTTCACCTTCAAGTAACAAGCTTTATGTAAATGCAGGTTATAAAATTTCATGGGCATCAACATAGACAAACATAAAAAAGAGACAGGAAAAGAGAAGGCACTCAGATACATGGCAAGCAGCGTGGGGCTGTTTCACTTTGAATCAGTGTCTAAAAAAATGGGTTTGGCAATAGGGATTTATCTTCAGTGAGGATTAGGAGTGCTTTTCTGTGAGTAGTAAACACTGAAGGAAACTTAGCTCTTCTCAAAAGCCACTGGTCCGCTGGCCCATTGTTAGCAGCCAAACATTTGCCTCCAAGAACTTAAGTCCAAGTTATAAACCAACTCAGGGATAAAGGTAGAGTGATAGTTGCATACTGTTTCTTTATGTAATCTGAAAGACTACAAGTTTAAACTAATATTTAATATTTCTTCCATGTCAAAAATATTAAGAATCTCACTTTGAGTGGTATGTTATATGGGTGTATAGAATTTTCAAAACTCATAGAAATAAACACTAATACTATGCCCTTTCTGTGTTTAAATTATACCTCATTTTTTGAGATTAACAAAGAGTCCCTATACCAATTAAGAAATTCTCTTTGGTGGACATGATTTTATTTCCCTTGTTGTGATGCTCATCTGCCAGGTAAAGCTGAAAGAGGTACAAGTCTGTATTTTCCAATTGGGCTCTGTGTATATGTGTTGGTGATGAAGGTCTCTGAAGAGAAACCTTAGTAATCTAGGACCAAACTCCAGAGATGACACCTCTACCAGGATAAGAATGTCCAGTGTACATATCTGCAATGTTTCCCTCCCAAAACGCCTGAAATTCACATGCAGAATCTTGCGATTGCTTAGACATGACAGATAAAGTAACTTCTGCTGAAAACTCAGTCTTTTCACAGAGTCATGGGAGGAGTAGGCTCAGAGAAGGATACAAACCTAATAATGCCACTGTTTCAAGGACCTGCCATAATCAATGACCCGACTCTCATTCTGATCACCTTCAAATAATGGCAAGCATTTTTCTGAGCAATTACCTAAGGTAATTGCTAGATGCAGGTCTAAATATTTTGCTTGTAATAACCCACTTAATCCTTGTTATCTTCTTTAGTTGTCCCAGAGGAGAAGAGCACTGGCAGGGGAGAAGGTGATGTGGAAAGATTGCTTTCTCTGCCACGAAAACTCTTTCTTTTTTTCTGTCCTGCCATGTCTTCTTGGAAATCAAAGAAATGGAGCATAACCTCCAAGGAGCAAAGCAAGAACAGAGATGGAAGAACAAACAACCAGACATATAGGCATCTTCTATAGCCAGAAAGAGAATGAACTCTAGTAAATGGCTTGTAAATGTACCCTACCTGGGTGCTCAGCAGGGAATGTTAAAATAATAATAAAACTGGCTAAAATGTCAATCTGCTTTTTATTATCACCATATGCTGGCAATTCTAAACAATGTCAATAAGAGACTACTGTGTCCAAAAAAAAAAAATTCTTAGTTGGTCTAAGTTCTGAACAGTTATTATGATTTTGGTTGAGCTTTAATATTAATATGCAATCTTCAATTTATCACATTTTATTTTTTTCAGCATTGTATTATGTATGAAAGTTAATTCAAAACTTCTTGCTACACAGTCATTCCTCAACACCTCAACACACATGGACTCAAGAACACACATTTGAGTTTGCTTTGTTTGTTTGTTTTGGTACCAAGGATTAAACCCAGAGATACTTAACCGCTGACTTGTGTTCCCAGTCCCATTTCTTTTTTTTTTTTTTTTTTTAGTTTGAGACAATATCTTGCTAAGTTGCTTAGGGCCTTGCTAAGTTGCTGAGCACACATTTGTTTTGAGAGTAAGTTGGTAATACTTCGGAATCTTTTAAGCTCACTTTTGGCATAATTCAATTCTTCAATTCCATGATTTTATATGTATTTGTATTTATTCCGCAGATTCAAAATAAGCAAAGATTACACAGTGATTCTCAATACAAAGAAATAGAACTTGAAATTCTTCAATTTGACATTCTATGTGACCACATACAGCTTTCATTATTTGGAAATTTGGGGGGAAAATAATTTATCCACTTCAGTATCATTCTTGATGGAAAATGCTAGTAGTGAGGAGATTTTTATGGCAAGATGAAGTTGTGTTCTCAAAAAAGACAAATTCAGAAAAAGTAATTTCAACCTCTGATATATTGTACAATCCAAAAGAAAATGTGGCACAAAAAAATTCATTCAATTTTATTTTCTCCTCAACGTAATTTTTATTTTTTTCATTTCAGCGATATCTTTCTTTCTGGTATGAAGCTTTAGATGAGATTAATTCAGGCACAAACTATTTGAATGAACCAGAATCCTCCTTGAACTGTATATAGTGGAAATTGATCCTTTTACATCAGCTCATATTGGTTGTGGATGGACCATTAGCTATATAACAATAAAATCTTTAAAATAATAGACATTACCAAGAAAAAAAATCGAATTTTGAAGAATGCTAGAAGAAACCATAAAAGTTGCCAGTCTTACATAAGCCAAAAGCAGTTAAAGGACAATATCTGAATCTCTCAATCATTTTCACAAGACTGGAACTCTTGCTCTAAAGCCTTGGTTGAAAAATATGTCAATGTTCTCATATTGTTCAGTCATTTTAAAAATAATTATTTTGCAGAATTAAAACTTTGGAAGTTATTGCCAGAAGAGCAATAATCATTTGAATTCTAAAAATATTTCTAGCAAAATCATATTAGTGGAAATTTTTCTACCATCTGACAATACAAATGTACCTAAAGAAAAATGTCCATGAATTATATTGAATTTATAGGCCATTGAGATTGGGATTTTTTATGACTCTATACCAAATTCATCCTACTTCTAACTATTTAAGTATCTGTTATTTCACATGAAAAGGAAAAAAACTTGTAATGAATAGATAGTTTTCTCCATCAACTATGAGTAAATACAGATTGATTGTGTGTCTATTGAAAGTGAATATACAAAGAAGATACATTTATCCTTGACAATTAGCAAAAGACAAAAAGAAAACTGTAACATTATTATTCATTACAGTTTCAGAATAATAAGTATAAAGAGTTTCCTGTTTCAAAAATAGTGTTAGTGTAAATTAAAATTATTAATCCAAGGACACCCCCAAGGAGGAACCCCACATGAAGCTACCCTACCCACCTGCCACATGGGCCCAGGCCCCTGATCCTAGTCTGGCAGGCGCCCAGGACACCCCTGAGAACTCCGGCAGAGAGCTGCCCCACCAGGCCACCTGTTGTGCAGGCCCAGGTCTCTGGTACCTGACCAGCAAGTGCCCAGCATACCCTGAAGACCCCTGCCTGGAGCTTGTCCAGCCATAGCACATACCTACCAGGTCACCTCCAAGGATCTTTGGAACCATCACAGCATAATAGGCAGGCCCATTCCAGTCCACCTCACATCTCTGAGACCCTCACCCAGCCACTGTGCTTCAACAATCCAGCAGGCTGCCCCACACTCCCAACAGATTACAGATCATGGCCCTGGACCCTGGAACCAAAAGCTGCAGCAAAACAAGGCTCCAGACAGAAACAACTTTCTGAAAGAAGGTGGTCATCAGAGGTTTTGTCTGACCCAACCCTTTGACCTGCAAGAAAGAAGCACTTGGAGACCTGTCTTGCTTCCCCACAGGGAACCTCAATTCAAAGATACATAGGGGGCTATTCAATAATGAGGAATCACTCTAGAACAGGTTTACCTCAAACCTGCAACTCCCCTACCAAAGAGCCCTTGGGCAGGGAAAGGGATGAAAACCTAGAAAGAAATGACCAACAATCTGATTACTAAAAGGAACAATGAACTAAAAGAAGATTTAATGAAGGGACTAAGTGAGATGAAAAACTCATTCAAGAGATGAAAAACTCTATTATCAAAGAAATAGACAAACTGAAAAAGAAAAGAAAAAAAACCTTAGCTCTTGAAGAAAGAACTTCCAACAATGAGGATAGTCTGTGTAAGCTTGAGTGTATGGATAACAAAAATGAAAAAAAAAAAAAAACTCACAGAGCATGAGCAGAATTTTCAAAATGTCAGGGATGAAATCAGAAGAAACAATCTAAGAGTAATTGGGATACAAGGAGAAATTAAAATGTAAACAAAAGGAAAAAAAACATTCTCAATGAAATAGTTAAAGAAAAATTTTCCATGTTAGAATAAAGTCAAATATGCGCATCCAGGAATCATACAGGACACCAAATAGGTCTATACAAAAGAGAAGCTCATTGAGACACATCATATTCAAAATGTATCACAAGGGAATCAAAGAAGGAATATTAAAACCTGCAAGAGAGAAATGCCAAAATACATTCAGAGGGAAACCAACAAGAATCAACTCTGACTTTTCTAGAAGCAAGAAGATCCTAGAAGGAGATTTTTCTCCCAATGTCTGAATGACCACAACCTGCGGCCAAGAATACTGTACCCAGCTTAGTTTCAGATTCAAAGGGGAAATAAGAACATTTCACAGTAAGATCAAACTTGCAGCATTCATGAACAGAAAACCAGTATTACAAAAAAATCCTCAAAGATAAACTCCAGATAGAAAAACAATCAAACAATGTTCAAAACCCACAAACAGAAGAAATTCAATAAAGTACACATTATCAAAAGTCAACCAAGACAGCACAGACCTCACTAATAAAACCTGATGACTATGAACAACAACCACACATTTATCCTAACACTGAATGTGAATGGTCTCAGTGCACAATCAAAAGAAACTGATGAGCAGATTGTATCAAAACACATAATCCAACAACATGTTGCTTACAGGAGAACCATCTTATAGCCAAAGACATCCACAGATTGAGAGTGAAAGGATGGGGAAAAAAAAACTACCAAGTGTAAGGCCCAAGAAAGCAAGTTGTGTTTCAATACTTACATCTGACAAAGTAGATATCAATCAAAATTTAATCAGAAGAGATACAGAAGGACACTACATCATAGTAAAGGGATCAATACATCAAGATGATAAAACCATAGTAAATATCTATGCTCCAAACACCAACACTCCCAAATATGTGGAAAAATTATTCTGGCATAAAACCACTATTGAACCCCAACATGATAATACTGGGAGACTTTAATACTCTTCTATCATCAATAGACAGATCATCAAAGCAAAAGAATAATAAAGAAATCTCCAGCCTAAACAACCCCATAAATCAAGTGGACTTAACAGACATCTATAGAATATTCCACCCCAAACTGGCTGCATTTACCTTCTTCTTAGCAGCGCATGGATCCTTCTCCAAAATAAATCACGTTCTAGTTCACAAAAGAAATCTCAACAAATATAAAAGTAGATACTATCCCATGTATCCTATAAGACCATGACACCATGATCCTAGCAATTAGCAGAAAAAAAATTACAACAGAAAATACATATAGACGTGGAGATTGAACAACACTCTATTAAATGAAAAATGGATCCAAGAAGATATGAAAGCAGAAATCACAAAATTCTTGGAAACACATGAGAATGAAGACACAACATGTCAAAACCTCTGGGACAGCATGACAGCATTCATAAGGAAAAAATTTACAGTATCGAGTGTCTACATTAAAAATCAGGAAAAGATCTGGAATAAATAAGATTATGCTCCACCTCAAATCCCTTCAAAAGGAGGAAAAATCTAATCCCAAAGCCAGCAAGATCAGAGCTGAAATCAATGAATTAAGACAAAAAAAAATAACAAAATAATCAACCAAACAGCTGGTTCCTTGAAAAACTAAATAAAATTGACTAACCACTAGCCAACATCACTAAAAGAAGGAGGAAAATGCAGCAAATCAACAAATCATCAATGAAAAGGGGTCAATCTCAGCACTGGCCCCATAGAAATCCAACAGATTATCAGAACCTATTTTGAAAAACTATACTCCTCTAAATCAGATAGTCTGGAAGACATAGACAAATTTCTAGATACATACAACATTCCCAAATTGAAACTGAATGATATTGAAAGCCTAAACAGTCCAATTACAAGTACCAAAATCAATACAGTGATTAAAAAACCTTCCAAAGAAGAAAAACCCAGGACCTGATGAATTCCCCACTGAATTTGCCAGACCTATAAGGAAGAACTAACACTACTCCTTATTAAGCTATTCCAAGAAATTGAAAAGGAGGGAAATCTCCCAAAAACTTATCTTTTAAAGAGAGAGAAGGACAGTGAGAGAAGGAGAGAGAGGGAGAGGGAGAGAGAGAGAGATGGAGAGAGGGAGAGAGAGAATCAATTGTTATCGAGTTTTTCACATGGCTTTCATTGCTCTGACACTTAGTTGTATACGTGGGTGCTGGAGTTCAAACCTGTGTACTTGCGCATGCCAGGCAAGTGCTGTAACCACTGAGCCACCTCTCCAGTCCCTCCCAAAAACTTTTTTTGTGAAGCACCATAACCCTGATACCAAAATCCAACAAAGACACATCAAGAAAAGAAAACTATAGACCAATACCCCTAATAAACGTAGACACAAAAATCCTTAATAACAGTTCTAGCAAACCACATTCAAAAACACATCAAGAAGGTAATTTATCATAATCAAATGGGCTTCATTCCAGGGATACAAGGCTAATTCAAGATACACAAATCAACAAATGTGATTCATCACTTAAACAGAATTAGTGACTAAAACCATATGATCAACTCAAATGATAAAGAAAAGGCCTTTGATAAAATCCAACACCCATTTATGAACAAAATTCTGGAGAAGTTAGGGGTCAAAGGATTGTATCATTACTATGTAAAGGCTATATATGACAAAACCCACAGCTAGTATAATACTAAATGGAGAAAAGCTGAAAGCATTCCCACAAAGCTTCCCACTCTCACCACTTTTACTCAATGTAATCCTCACAGCCCTAACCAGAATAATCAGACAAGAGAAGAAAATCAAAGGAATAAGAATAGGAATAGAGGAAGTCAAACCATCCATTTTCTGCTGATGGCATGATCCTATATCTGGAAGACCCAAACAACTCCATCAGAAAACTATTTGACCTTATAAACAGATTTAGCAACATGGCAGGCTACAAGATCAACGCCCATAAAATAATAACTTTCCTATATGCCAACAATAATAGGACAGAAGAAGAAATCAGGAAATCAGTCCCATTCACAAAATCCTCAAAAAAATTAATACTTGGGAATTAATCTAAAAGACCTCTACAATGAAAATTATCTAACATGGAAGAAGACCTGATAAGATGCAAGATGTTCCATGTTCTTGGGTAGGCAAAATTAATATAATTAAAATGACCATTCTGCCAAAAGCACTATACAAATTCAATGCAATCCTCATCAAGATAGATCAATGTCTTTCTTTACAGATATAGAAAAATCATTTCTCAAATTCATTTGGAACAAGAAGAAACCCAAAATAGCCAAAATATTACTAAGCAAGAAAGATAAAACAGGTGGTTTTGCAATACTAGATCTAAAATTATACTATAGAGCTGTAGTAAAAAAAAAAGCATGGTATTGGTATCAAAATAGGCATGAAGAACAATGGAATAAAATAGAAAACTCTGAGACAAACCCACAAATCTTTAAACATCTGATCTTTGACAAAGAGGGTCAAAATATAACATGAAGGAGAGACAGCATACTCAACAAATGGTGCTGGACAAACTGGACTTGCAGAAAGCTGAAATTAGATCCCTATCTCTCACCTTACACAAAAATCAAATTGAAATGGATCAAGGAACTAGGAATTAAACCAGCTATTATATAAATGCTAGAAGAAAAATTAGGATCAACACTCCAGCATATAGGAGTAGGCAATGACTTTCTCAAAGCAAAATAATTAAAGTCAAGAACCAATTAAGTGGGATGCCATTACACTACAAAGCTTTTGCTCACCCAAGGAATTGGTAAAAATTGTCAAGAGAGAACCTACAAAATGGGAGATAATCATGGCCTGTGATTCCTCTGACAGGGGACTAATTTCCAAAATTTACAAAGAACTCAAAAGCCTTAATATCAAAAACACAAACAATCCAATCAATAAATGAGCCAGAGAGCTAAGCAAAAACTTCTCAACAGAGGACATTGAGCAAGGCAGTGAATACATGAGAAAATGTTCTAAATCCCTAGTAATCAGAGAAATGCAAATCAAAACTACATTAAGATTTCCCCTCACTCCAGTCAGATTGGCAAAGATTGAAGAATATAAACAACAGACGCTGGAGGCGTTTTGGGGAGATAGGAATACTAGCACACTGTTGGTGTTACTGCAGACTATACAGCCAACCTGGAAAGCAGTGTGGAGACTCTTCAAGAAATTAGGGATGAATCTACCATACGATGCAGTTATTCCTCTTCTGGGTATTTTCCCAGAAGAACTAGAATCAGCACATTAGAGTGACACAGCAAAATCAATTCAATTTACAATAGCTAAATTATGGAATCAACCCAGATGCCCCTCACTGGATGAATGGATCCAAAAGCTGTGATTATATATATATACATATATATACATACACACATACACACAAACACACACACATACATACAATGGAATTCTATTCAGCTATTAGAAACAATGATAATATGGCCTTTGACTGTGAAGGTAAATAGATGGCAATGGAAGAAATCATGCTGATTTCTTCAGCATGATTAGGCAAACCCAGAAAGTTTAGAGTCAAATGTTTTCCTTCATTTGTGGAGGCTAGAGCAAAATCCAGGCTTGGGTGTAAGGTCAAGCTCATGTACTAGGCCACCAAAGGCACAGCAACACACAATGCAGGGGAACCACAGATATGTTGGGGGGATAGGTAGGAGGAAGGGGAGAGGGAAAGATGATAGGGAAGGAATCAAGGGAGGAATTCAATAATATAGCTTATCCTTTACTTCCCTGAGAAGCCAAATAATACTTATGCAATCATTTAATTCTGGAAAATGCACAAGCATGTGTATTGTGTGTGTGTGTGTGTGTGTGTGTGTGTGTGTATTATCATATCTAAAGACATTTTTATCTGTTATGGGGGGGGGCAATATGGAAGAGCCAAGAGCCTGGGATGTGGATGATGTGGGGATGATTCTAGATTAGGATCAGAGGCATATTGTATTGTTACTATATTTGTATTTATGATTGTACAACACAACTCCTCAATAAAATTTTTTAAAAGGAAAAAATTACTAATCTATCACCTTTTCTTTTTTCTAGCCAAATATTTATTTTATTTTTTACTGGCATTGATTATATACACAACATCAACCAAATAAAATTTACACTGTTTTTTTTTTCTGGTCATTATTGTTCCTCAGCTTCTTAATCAAGATAGAGGGGGAGACGTTTTAAAAAACAATCCCCTATTGGTGTTCAATATAATTCATCCATCACTGGAACAAATTGTAAAAAGGAGTTGAGGAAAGAGGAGGGAACAACAGATACCCCTGTCTGACTCCCTTTTTTTTATTATCTAAGGTCTGGTTATAATAGCTCCCCAATTTCAAAAAATATTTTTCTCCTTATTTATCCTTTACTTTTGTCTGTACATTTTCTGTTGCCATAGCAAAATACCTGAGGGTGGATACTTTATAAAGAAAAAAGATTTATTTAACTCTCAGTTCTGAGGTTCAAGTTCACGGCACTGGCACTTGCTAACTCTGCAGAGGGCATAAGGGAAGATGGCACAATAGCAGAAATGCATGTGAGAGTGTCAGGCAGTGTATGCTGAAGATGGATTCTGGGGAGGCGTCCATTCTCCCAGGAACTAATCTAGTCCCATGGTACCTACATTAATCCATTCCAAGGGAGGAACCCCCATGGCCTAATTACCTTCCACCACCTCAACATTACTACCCTGGGGAGGATAAAGCCTATAGCCTGTGAACTTTTGGGGGACACATGCAAATCATAACCAAACCACAGAAACATTGCTGCCAGATTCTTCATCAAAATCCACACAGCTAAAGTCAGCGGTAACTCCCATTTCTGTAAGGGGGAGCTTAGAAGTGGCTGCCTGTTTAGAAGGGAAGTCCGAGGCCTTATCCAGGGCTGAGTTTGCTTATCAGGGACAAGGGTTGACATGCACACTCAGTGGGAGATGGTTGAGTGAGGAGAGGGCAGAAGGAGCAGAGAAGGAGTCAATAGCCACACCACCTCACAAGCCACTTGCTATGGTTTGAATGCAAGTTGTCCCCCAAAAGCTCACATGAGACAGAAAAAAAAAGGCTGAGGTGAAATGTTTGGGTTAGAGAGCTTTAACCCAATTAGTGAGTTAATCCCCTGAGAGTGATTAACTGTAACTGTAGGCTGATAGGGTGTGGCTAGAGCAGATGGTTGTGGGGGCTGACTTTGGGATATATAATTTGTATCTAATAGATGGAGTCTCTCTCTTCTCCTGGGAGGTGTGCTTTCTGCCATGATGTTCAGCCTCACCTCAAGACCTTAGGAATGGAACTAGTCTTCTATGGACTAAAACCTCTGAAACCGTGAGCTCCTAAATAAATTTTTCCTCTTAAAATTGTTCTTGTTAGGTCCTTGGGTCACAGCAAGGAAAAAGCTGACTAAAACACCACCCCTTCTTCACTACCACTGGAAAGCAGCGTGGCCATATGCTAACTTCAAAGGAGCAGAGAATGGGGAAATCAGGGAAAGCTCAGTTACACAAGCTGATCATGTGATCATGGGCTAATCTTTACTCTCGGTTTTCTCATCTGAAAAATGAGGGGTGGGCCCAGATGGTCTCTAAAGCCCCTTCCAACCATAACATTCAATGGCTATGACTCATTGGCCATGGCAGTTTAAACTATGGATGGCCCTAGGTTTGTGCCAAATTTACATCGCATCAAAGTGAAGAGACAAACTGCCACTGAGCCAGAGACTATGAGTTAATCACCAAGGCACATTTGGATAAATGAGAAAGTATCAGGTTCCTGTGTAAAGGACCAGGTGTTTTACATAGTGTGTGTTGTTCTTCCATAAACGTTGACTCCTTAGATCATGTCTACATTCACGAGTCCCTCTGTAAACCCCTGTCACTATCAACTGAGACAAATACTGACGTGTTCTGTGCTACCTGGAACTCCTTTCATCCCACTGGACAAATATTGGATGTAAGTAATTTCTAAAACTGCTGCATATCAATCTAGTTTACACAACAAATAGTTCATATGAGCAGAGACAGTTTTCTGGTATTTGAAGAATAGGCCAGATCCTGGAGTGGTCATTTAAATTAAAAACCAAATGTGTGGTGAGCTCATTCACTGGAACTTCATTAAGGAGAAGTCATTTCACTTCTTTGGCATAAATTAAGCTGTAGTGAGTCAGTGAAAGATTCCACCACCTGTCAGTGAGATGATATAAATGGAGCCCTGCAATGGAGGTCAGAGAGAGACCTGGGCCACCACCCCCACCCCCACCAGAGAATGTGACAAAAGAGGGACACAGACAGCAGGGTATGTTAATTGCCTGGCTGGAAGCCAGGGAGGGAGAAGCAAAGAAATGGCCACTATGAGACTGCAGTCTTACAATCTTCAAGGGGAGTACTTAGCAGGTGGGGACCCATGGATCTTATAGGTCTGCAGCAGGGGAAGTGGATAAGAGAGACAAAGTGCTAGAGTTGGAGATGAAGCTTCCACCACAGACTCACCTCAGAGTGGAGGCCCTACCCCAGGCAAGGAGAAGTCCACTGAGGGTCCCTTTGTCTCCTATGGGTATGGGCTGCCTTCTAGAGTCTCAGGTCAAGAAAGATTTTCTTTTTTGGTTAACCCTTTAAATGTGGTATCCATAGGATTCAGTCTCAGACCTCTGTGCATCTCAGAAAACCACTCCCTCAGAATAATTTCAGTAACTGACATGTTTCAACATCTGTGTGCTGCCAAATCCTCTCACCCAACTCAGCCCAGACCATTCTCCTGTGCATGAGACTCCAGCACCCAACAGCATATAGAATCTCTCCATTTAGACATCCCTCAGACACCCTAAACTCCTACCTGAACCCAAACCTGATACCTCCATTCTCACATGTAATTTCTTCTCAGTAAATGTCACCAATACCTTCCTATTTACCTGTCTCAGTAGCCTGAAAGTCAACTTCAATTTCCCTTGCAATCCCCATTGAATGAGAACACTGTACAGATGTCATTTCATGATAGTCTCAAATCTGTCATTCCCTCTCCTTCCTCCTGCCACTGACTTAACCCAGTCCCTCAGCATGCGTTTCTGGAGTAGTACAATCTCCTACAGACTTCAAGATTGCCACCAATTTTGTTCCTTTCAATCAATCCTTCATATGTTTGCAGAATAAACTTTTGAAAATGCAAATACAATCTGGTCTTTCCCTTAATTAGAACCCTTGGGTAATACCAAAAACAAAATCAAAAGGCAAATGCTAAAATGGGAGGAAATATATGCAGTCCAGAGGACAAAGAGTCAGTATGCCTAATGTACACAGAACAACCACAAATCAGTGAGAAGATAGATGAAGCAACAAAAAAGTGGACAAAGGCAATTTATCCATTAGGAAATGAAAAGATCAATGAAGCTGTGAGAGGATTCTTGAGCTCAGCTGTCAAGTAAATGCAAATGAAAAGAAGAATGAGATGCTATTTTTTAACATGTAAAACTGACAAAAATTAAGAAAATTGAGAACATCTAGCACTGAGAAGGTTGGGAACTTAGACACTCTCATGTATTCCCACAGACTCTTGAAAAGTAGTCTTCAAGTGTCAAAATTGGAAAGGGAATGAATTTTTAGGACCAACTCTTCCGCTTAGGACCCTAACTAACAAAAAGGAAAGCAATACTAGGTATAAGAATGATTATCACAGCATGGTTCATAACAGCAGGAAAACTAGGACCATCTGAATGACCATCAACAGAGGAAGAATTAAAGTGCATACATATTATGGAACAACATTATGTAGCCATTTAAAAGAATGAATCAGATCTAAATGTATTATCTCCAAAGTGTATCCAAAATGTATTACTTCTTTTTAAAAAGCAGATCACAGAGTTAAGTGTACAGCAAAATTTTATACTTGTAAAAAATAAGTCATATATTTGAATGCATTTATCTTAGAATAAGGATGTGAAAGGATATGTGCCATAGGGTGGAACTGAATGCTGGACTAGAAGATTCATTTTCTTTATATGCCTCTTATTGTGTAGCATTCATCTCTCTTCATTCCAAGACCCTACTTACATCCTTCATGTATGCCATCACCACATACCAGTTTTATTTCTAGCATGTGTATTATCTGTCTCTTTCTAACCAGAGAATAAATTTCAAGAAACCATACCTATTATGTTTATCACTGTGTTCCCAGCACCATACAGGACCTAGCACTTTAAAATATTAGTTTAATTAGTTTATTAAGTAATAGTTCAATGGTTTCTGTAACTTAAAAAAAATTCAAAAGTAGAACCCCTAAAACGGCTCTTCATAGTTTCTGGAATAAAAATTCAGAGACCATTGGTTCACAGTCTGCTTCCTTCTTTCCCCCACCCAAGCCTAGTCCCCAGCTTCCCACACCTAGATGCCCCTTCCTTCCTCAGGAGTCTCTTCCGAGCTAGATTCCTCAAGGTCAGGGACCATGTCTTATTGGATGTTGGATCCCCATGCCTTATACACTGCCCAAAGTGTTGTGGTTCCTTGGGGAATGTTTATTAAATGAATGCCTTGCTTGCAGATGGGGAAAATGAATGAAACAGCTAGCACTCTTTTGAGAGTAGCAACAACTAGAGTTGCCTCGCTAGTTACAAGCTCTGGGACTTTGGGAAGATTGTGTATAAAATCTATACAACCACATTAGCTCCTTTACAGAGTTATCATGAAGACAAAATGGAAGAACAGGTATGAATATAAAGCATAAACTTTGAAGAACTATATGAGTATTGTTACTTTTTCTTTCTTTTTATTATGATAGATTTAATGTCACATTTCTTTTAATTCTCTAAATCAAATTTAAACTGTTCCAGATACCACCAAATTAGCAAGAAATACAATTTCAATTTTTAAAGTTGTCCTCTTCCACTGCTCCAGGATCAAGAGAATCTCATTGGTCAAATGATCAAAGGTATCAAGGGAATCTCAATGGTCCTAACATTTGAAGAAGACCCTCTCATCTTCAGTAAATACTACTCTGCTAAAGGTCCCAAACCAGGAAGCCCCATGAAGATAGGAGGCCATGATCCATGCCAAGCAAGGACATGCACTCTTGCCCCTGCTGGAAGCTCTAGCTTCTGAGACCATAAAACTTTTCCTCTGGAGGTTTCTAACAGGAACTAGGACGCTGTTCACCTTCAGTTTTACCCAAAGACTTCCATCCTTGCCTTGCTCTAGGAATATTTACTTCCTTCGCAAACCACCCTCATCCATCTCTACTCTGCAAAATGTTTCCTTCTCCCCTTGAACAAACCTAGCATAATTGTTTCACAGAGGGTCTTTAAGCAACTTCTGGTGCCCCCAAACAAAAGCATACAAAGGAGTCATGAAAAGATCAAAACACAAATTAATAGCAATAGCAATTACTCAGACATTTTATTATTATGAAAGTACCAGTAAGAATAGAGGAATACAGGAAACCTGCCACGGTACACTTGAGTACTACTATTCCAATCAAAACTTTCAGTTAAATACTTCCTTAAACAAAAGCTTAATAATTTCAAAAGGACCCTCCTAGGGCTCACCTAGTTATAGCAGAAAGAAAACCCCACATGCAATTCTGCCTAGAAGATTGTTTAAAATAGGATTTAAACTCACTGAAGACACCAGTTGTCTTGGGTGTTGCATTTTCAAAGGAAGGAACTTCTGCTTAAGGAGTTCCCAGAAGAATGGCTGTCCTTTGCACTTCCCTTACACCTTGTACCAGCTGTTCTCCTAGAGATGCTGTGAGGATCTCTGCCGTCCATGAATTGTGCTAGCTGAATCAGCACCCCAAGAACTCTCAGGAAAGGTGGTGGCCTCGTAGACAGTCTAATGAAGGAGCTATCCATCCGCTCACTTGTTGTGGGATCTCATGCAAAGTCTGGCCATCTGCTTCCATTCATAGCATGCCCTCACCATGACATCTCACCACTTTTCTGGTAACTGAGGTGATCACTCTTAGCCTTCATGTTTAAGGCTTCATTTCATGTCACCATCTACCCCGAAAATTGAGGAAGGAAACTGTGGTAAACAAGAGTCTGGATGTTCTAGAACCAGACCTTAACTGATGCAGACTGAAACCTGGGAGCTGCTCCCTGGCTCCTCCACTGCTGCCACAGCATCCCATTCATATGCCCATGGCCAAGGCACAAATAGGCTCAGACACCCAGTCTGCAAAAGAGGAGAGTAACACCATGCAATTTAAAGCAGATGGCTTGGACATGAGACTGCCCAATCAGCTATGTTACTAAGCACTTACGACATCATTTTCACAGGTATGACCACCTCAGATTCTTTCTGCCTCTAATCTCTAATCTAGTATGTGTTACAGCCTTTTGAGGGGGCTGGGGTTTGGTTTTATTTTTAAGGATTTTTTGAAAGTCTCAGTTTGTTCCTAGGTAAATATGAAAATAACAATCCCTGTTTGAATCACAAGATTATTTTAAGGAGGATCAAATAAAATGAACTATAAAAACATTTTGAAAAATACACTTTTGTCCAAATGCAAGATATTCTCTAGAGATTCTCTTTAATAGTTAAGTGGGAAAAAATAGAGAATAAAACTGAGTATAATTATTTTCATATAACTATACTTCATTCTGTTTGCCTTATTTACCTAATCTTCTCTTGGTCAAAGACTGTTACCCTGAGTTATCCAACAAGACTGTTAAATAACTTTAGACAGCTCCATTACCACACAATCCTGGTCAAAGCTGGGGATGGGAGAAATGTACGTAACTATTCCATTCTTTCTTTAGACTATAGGATGGACTAATTCTAAGATTTTTATCTTGGTAAGGAAATACTTATAATCTATTTTTACATCAATGTAAAGTGTATACACTTCATCATAATTACTTCCTCTAGTCTGATATTTGGGTGAAAATAAGGTGGCGTTCAAATCTGGAATATATTAAATACCTTTGGGTTTGACTGAGTCAGATTCGTAAACAAATGATTTTCCTAAAAACATGAAGTCACATAAAATCTTTTACTATTAATGCCTTGTTCTCTTCTGACACCATAAATAAACCTCATTTCCTCTCCAGGATTAGTGAGAAAAGCCCATTTTGAAAAATCTCTCTTTCTGCAAAGATATTAGGTAATTGCTACCCGCTGCCCTGTGCTTGCTTCCCTTTTGCTCCTAATGAAGAAAGTAAACAGTATTTCAAGTGGAGCGTTTCTTAGAGCTCTGTGTTTTAAGCCGACTTCTACTATCTTGGCATTTCTACAAGGTCTAGTACATGATTTACAGTGAAACTGGCTATGGTAAGCAGCCTAACCTCCACCTGTCCCAGGTAAAATCAGCCATGCAACATTTTAGCATTGTCTGCTATTGCTTCTGACCCTCTCTCAGCTTTCCTTTCTAGCTTCCTGTCACTTTTCTTTGTCTACCCTTAGAGCATCAGTCGGCCCAGGCTGCTCATTCTCATCCCTTTCTTTTCTTTTTTCCCTCTTTCAGTACATATGCATGGGTCTCTGCGGTGGGCAGTGCTCTGTACCTGTTTCTGTGGGAAGATCTGAAAGGAGTTGGACGGAAATGCTCTGCAAATGGCTTACAGTAGCAGAGGGCAGAATCCACAGAAACTTCTATGAGGAAGAAGGTAACAGATTCATCAGCTGTGAGATATCTATCCAAAGGAAATTAAATCAGTCTCACATCTGCATTCTTATGTTCATTGCAGTGCCATTCATAATAGCCAAGAAATGGAAACAAAGTATCCATCAACTAAACAAAGTGTCCTCAACTGAGCCCTGAATAAAGAAAGTGTGGTACATGTATACAATGAAATATTATTCAGCCATTTAAAAAGAATGAAATCCGGGCTGGAGTGATGGCTCGGCAGCAGTTACAACACTTGCCTGGCATGTGCAAGTACAGGGGTTCCAACCCCAGCACGACATACATACGAAGTGTTGGAGCAAAAGAGGCCACATGAAAAACTACATAAAATTGTTCCTCGCTCTCTCTCACTGTCCTTTCTTAAAATAAAAATTAATTAAAAAAGAATGAAATCCTGCCATTTATGACAATGTGGATGGAACTGAATGTCATCACAGTAAGTGAAATAAGTCAGGCACAGAAAACACAAGCACCCCACAATCTCACTCTTAAGTGGAATCTAAAAATGTTGCACTCATAGAAGTTGAGAGTAAGTAGAATGGTAGAAACCAGAAGAGAGGGCACGGTGGGAGGAGGGGGAAAAGGTTGATCAGTGTATACTAAGTTACATTTAGACAGCAGCCAGAAGTTCTGGTACGCAGTTTTTCAGAGGGGTGATTATAGATGACAAGTATTATTGTACACTTCAAAAACCTAGAAGAAATGATTTTGAATGTTCTCACCATAAACAAATGATAAGTTTTGGAGAGAATAGATAAGTTTACCCTGATTTAGACATTACATAATTTATGCATGTATTGAAACATCACATGGTATCCCATGAATATGGACAGTTTTATGTATCAGTTAAAATAAATTTAAATAAAGTTAAAAGAATTTTAAATAGTATAGGTAGCCTGGAAGACTTCTTTAAAGAGGTACTATTTAGATACAACATAGAGGGACAAGAGAAACTGGGGCAGCAGAGATGAGGAAACTGCCCAGAATGTGTACAGCCTAGAGCAGATCAGCTCAGCTCAGCTAGATCATGAGGCACCTGGAAGGAAGCCTTGTGGAGGAAGGTTAGAAAGGTAGTGACCAGGGCAAGGGTATTTTTGGTGACCATGCTGTGCTACTAAACAACATAGAAATCTCTTCTCTCCCTATTAAATGCTAAGTTTGGCATCTATACTGGGTGGATGGAAAAAGGGAGGGAAGGGAGTATAAAGAATAAATAAGCCATGGTCCCTGCTCTCAAGGAATTTAATGGAGGAAAGAGACATTTGGGGATTACTATAGCTTAACGTGCTACCATAAGTACGGCCCCACTCTCCACTATAAGTTTCCAAACTATAATGGAACGCAGTGTCCCCAAATGCTAAAATCTACTTGATTATCTGAAAATAATTCATCTGTCCCCAGTAGAGGAACACCATATGATGCTTCCCCTATGTGTTTTGTTAACAAGATCCCATTCTCTTTTCCTTTCTTCCTTTCTCCTCTCACTGCCATTCCTTCTCCCTTTATCTAACAAAGCTATGAGTATCTGACAGATAGCACATAATGTAAAACAAACCAGTAGGTGTAAAACAATTAAAAACAGTGGAAGCTGATGAACTGAAGACCCAGTGTGAAGGCTTATTTTTAATTATTTCCTTTTGAGATAAAATTTTATATGCAATTTTAAGAAATGATGCACAAGATCCTGTGTGCCCTTACCTGATTTTCCACAATGGTAGCCTCTTGCAGAACTATAGTACAATATCACAACCAGGATATTGACTTTACTGGAGTCAGGATACAAGACAGCACCATGAGTGCAAATTTCCTCATGTTTCCATGTTATAGTCACACCCACTTCCCTATTCCTGCCCACTCCTTAATTGGTGGCAATGCCACCAAAATTGTTCTCCATTTTTATAATTTTGTAATTTCACAAATATTATAGACATTGAATCAGAGTATATAAGCTTTCAGGATTATCTTCACCCAGCACTTGTCTCTGAAGATGCACCCAGGTTGTTGAATTTATCAATATTTTATTCTATGCTTTATTTTTATTGTTGAGTAGTATTTCATGGTACACACATACCACAATTTTTCACCATTTATTCATTTAAATAGATGTATGTTTTCAAAATTTTTGTCTATTGTAAATAAAGCCGCTACAAACATTCATATGTAAGTTTCTATATGATTAATAAGTTTTTATCTCTTTGGAATTAGGAATGCAATTGTTAATTGCATGGTAAGACTGTAAAGAAACTGTCATACTGTTTCCAAATTGGCTGTAAAGTATGTCACTTTGCATTCCCACCAGCAATGAATAAATGATCCAGTTTCTCTGTATTCTTGACAAAAGTTGGTGCTGCCACTTGGTTTTGTTTTTTTATCTTAATTTTTTTAATTTCTTTAAATTTTAATTTTAGCTATTCTAATAGTTATACAGTAATAATTTGTTATAGTTTTAATTTGCATTTTCATAATGGTGAATAATGTTAAACATGTTTCTATGTGTTCCTTTATCATCTGTATATCCTCTGGTTTGATTTTGTTCCTATTTTTAGTATTTGGGATTTCCTTTAGAAATGTACATGGCAAGGATGTTCCTCTCAATACTAATATTTTAGCTAATTTGTCATCAATTTTGAACCTCATTCTCCTCCAAGACTTCCCTTCAAGGATACATATTTGCTCTTTACTTTAGTTTCATATAAGATATAAAAAATTAATAACCTGAATCCCCTCTCCACACTGGGGTTAGCCCTCATGCCAGTGAGTCCTACTACCTGGTCATACAGCATTTCATTTTTGTCATTACAGTATGTAATTATAATAATGTCTTTCTAAACTGAATTTTGACCTCCATATTCTGAGGCAAGCATTGCTTGTCAATTTATCCCAACTTCTTTCAAAAAAAAAAAAAGGTCAATCCTAAGTGATGCAGATTGAGTAATTCCTCTGATCTCATAGGACCCGGGGTTTTGGTAATGCCATGTCTATTTGAGTTCGATTAACTCCAAGTGAAGGAAAGAGTTCTGCTTTGGATACTTGGCAATGTAACCATAAACAGAAGACCAATCTTTCAATAATACAAGTTTAAGAAAACAAGAGGTGACTGGAACTCTGTTGTAATGAAATTACCCATGCATGGCAGTTTCAGGAAGGATTTTTTTTCTTTTTCTTTTTCTTTTTCTTTTTCTTCTAGGAGTGCCGAGAGGGCCACGTTGCCACTACCCAGTAAAAGTAATTGAGTGAATGATTTCACTTGTTTCTTCTTTGGACTGAATTAGGTCGTTGCCATCTGTGGAGTGTGCTAAATACCGTAGGGAAGGAGGCTGTTTTCTCATGTCATTTCTGTAATGGCTGTGTTGTCACTTGCCACCTTTGAGCAAAATCAATATGTAGCAGAAGCTGGGCCAGTTTTCCATAGCTGAAGTGAAGTAGGGAAATGGGGCAATTGTTCAGTTAAGTTCAGCACATTTTTTAAAAGTAACACTGTCCTTCAAACTATGCAAATGCTTTATGGAACATTTCTAATTGCTCTGGTCTAACTTTATTTCAGCTATTGATGTCTGGCCACCAAGCCTCTCACAGGCCCATGAGCAAATGTAAAAGGAGGAGGAGTTTTCAAATAAGAAGTCAAGAATGAGAATGACTGTACTGTTCTGCTTGAAACTGACAGGTGGAATAAGCAGGAAACTGGGTAGGATCTGACAAGGAGGCAGGGTTAAGCTTAGTAGAAGGAGAAGCTGCAGTTTTCCCAGTGATAGCATGGGTTTCCTTGGGAAATTTGAAATATCTGCAGTTGGAAGTGTATAAGGAAAGAATAGGATCAAGTTTCTCAAATTGTGGGTTACAACTCATTAAAGGATTATGAAATCAATTTAGTGACTTGTGACCAGCATTTTTTAAAATGAGAATGGAATGGAATAAAACAGAAGAGGATAAAAAAAATATAAGACAGCATTGGAACAGAAATCAGTATCACAAAACTTCATTTTTAATTATACATCCATGTGTATTAAGTTATAAAGTAAAACTATATTTTTAGTGTGGACTGAAGTCTAAAAAGTTAAACCCCCTTTTTTTTTCCTCAGAGGAAAAATAAACTGTATACAGTATTCTTTAATTGCCATTTTGTAATTCATACAATGACAACTTTCACAGGAATAGTTTAACAATATCCCAAAATATGAGCATGTGGTAGCACAGGAAAGCAAAAGTGAGAAATCAAGTCTGTAGAAGGCCACTGCTGATACAGTATAGTACAAGCCTTTAAATGAGCTGCTTTATCAAAAGGTAGCTACAAGCTTGAAGGTGTTTTTCCCCTTCAGAGTTATATCCACATCATCAGAGGCAAATAATTTAAATGCCCAGCAGATACTATTAGTGAACAAATAAAGGCTGCTTCTCTGCCTTTCCTAGGAAAATCTAAATGCCTTTCAAGTTATAGCTTTTGTCAAATTATATTATTGTCAATTCTTTGGAGAAGTTTTTCTATATGTCTCTCTCAGCACCATCAGACACAAACCAAGCTCATGAAGGATATGGGAGGGCCATGACTTATGTTACTTTTTCTAGCCAGTGTGATATACAGAATGGAATAGGTGTTCAATAAATAGTTAACGAATAAATTAAAGTTTCCAATAGCATCAACATCTAGAGTGAGAGAAAGAAGGTTGGTCAAGACCAAGGGAAATGATTGAGTTCAGGAACATCAGAGTTCCCGAAGGAATACACATATTTTGTTTCCAGATCCTCTTCTCTGACATCTCAACAGAGACATCCAGGAGACACGAACTCCCTCCCAAGATGCTGTGTCATTCTACATACTTACGAGCATCATTATATACCGTAGAACTTTCTGCTTCTCTAAAACAATGAGAAAAACTTCCATCCAGGTAGGACTTAGGAAGAAAGAGGCTGGAGAGAAAGAACAGGGATAGACAGGCACTTTTTCTAATGGGGAAAATTTAAGACTCCAATCCTCAAGATGGTGGCAAGCAAGTCTGTGCCACTCTGCAAAGAAGAAGGGTATTTCTCAGTTTTGCAAGCCAGCCAGCAATCTGTGTCCCTTTGAGCCATTAAAACCAAATGTGTTCCAATGAGGTAGTGATGTCTAGTCATTAGCAAAAAGGACTCAGAGCCAGACTTTTGACTTTTTCTTTCTTGGCTGTGCCACACAATCTCAATGTAGCCTTGGCAAACCCTTCCTCTCAACATCTTGAGGTCTCTCTTGACACATCTGTGAAATGTATGAGTACTGGAGTATGTGAAGGTTGTATGACATCAAATTGCAGGCAGACACCATGATTCCAATGGAGAAATGGTCAAGACATTAATGAACATCATATTCCAATGAACAACCCAGACTCCATCCCATTGAAGGGTGAATGTTTAAAAACCACAGAAGCAGTAGTTAAGAGCCAAGAAGTACATACTGTGTTACAAAATAGGACAGTATTATACAAGCCTACACAGGGGATCTGTAGGCAAGATACAAAACCAGGTTAACAAAAATGCAAAACCTACACAAGACACATCAATACACCAGCATTTAAGATTCTTGGATGATCACCTGCAGCTATTGTGTTTCTGTCTTTTGGTCCCATCTGAGACATTTTTAATTTTATAGTTAAGACCTTTGAAGAAATCCAGTTCTTCTGCCAAAATACAAATCTTCCTCCATAACATCCATGAAGACAGTAATTCAACTATTGCATGAACATTCCCAATGCCATGAGCTTACCATTGCTCAAGGAAGCCCCATCATTTGTGAATACTTTAGCAGTTATAAAATGGTTCCTTATATTAAGTTTTATGTAGTTATACCTCTTCTCTTTATGCAATATAATCAGGTAATAAAGGAGAGAAAGAAAATTATCTGTAAGAATAGGATGGCCAACTGTCAGTTTGATTGGGACTGAAGGGTTTCCTGGGATATTGGTATTTTCAGTACTAAAACCAAGACTGTCTCAGACAAACTGAAATGGTTGGTCGGTCACCATGATTAAGAAAATACAGAGATGCACTCAACAGAAGTTGGAAAGGATATTTAATCTCCCATCAAACTGCTATATTCCTGTGCTTCAGGGAAGCATTGTCTCTCTGATCAAAGAGTTGGAGGAAATTTTGGGCCTGTCCTTAACATGATTGGTTCTTCCAAGACCACATTTCTTTTTTTTTTTTTTTTAAAGAGAAACAATTTTATTTAGTTTTTCACATGGCCTTAGTTGCTCCAACACTCAGTTGTGTATGTGGTGCTGGGGTTTGAACCCGGGTCCTTATGCTTGCTAGGCAAGCGCTGAAACCACTGAGCCACCGCTCCAGCCCCAAGACCACATTTCTTAATATAACTATTTTATTTGACTCACTTGGGGTATGATTGCTTTAGTGTTCTGGGGGAAATACAGAAAAGGATCCTGAGTTAACTGGTGATGATCACATGGGAATACCACATCTCATAATCAGCTATTTGACCCACACATTAAATGCACATAACCCAGATTAGCAGCAAAACAGTCCATCTGGAAAAATTAAATAAGACAAGATACTGGCTCTGGTCAATGTCCGGGATGATGTTTTCAATTTAGAAAGTCAGGTGAACAATTTAATCTTCTAAATATTCCTACAACCAAAACAAACACTGAATTTATTATAACGCCCCATTTATGTTTGTTCAGTTTAGCTTGTTCCATGGGGTCAAGAAGTCCCATGGATGGGTCCTGAGAATTACAGAAGCAGGTAAGTGGAGCCCAGCCTGGGGAAGCTGGTCTCTTCCAGAGTGGGTGGTAAGAATGGAGCGATACTAGAAGTATGTTTTGATAAGGAAGGACAGCAATACTAAAAATGAAAGAGGAGGAATATGGGGAAAAGAGGAGTTAGTGTATGGGGACCTTCAGCTCTCTAAGTGCAGAAGTCATAAAACCATACATAGGGGCCATTTGGCAATTCATTAAACAGATACAGAGTCAAGGATCCCAGCGTAAAAAAAAAAAAATATCCATTTTCTGTGAGGGCAGGAGAAATCTGAGTTTCTGATTTTGTACCTCAAAAGCTAATGGGGAGGAAGATAGAGAAGAGGACAAGAATGCTTATGATTCCTCCACTCTGATGCTCTCACGCTTTCTCTAAATCCTGGGCAACTTTAATTTGTAGAAGGTAAGTGCTTTCTCTAGGCATCAAGGAGCAGCTTCTCCTTTAACTCATTTTTCTTCAGGGTAAGATCAAGAAAATCACTCAGTATGGATCTTTTTTTAATTCCAAATTTTATCTGCACATACAAATTGGCAGTCTAGGAGCAACCAGCTTTCATGGACTCCACTTGGAATAACGGTGAAGTTCAAAAGGTTAATCAAGTTATTAACATTTTAAAAGAGGGGAAATTTTCTTTCCCAGATGGCTTAACAGGTGACTCCTATAAATTACACAGTACATTACAGCGGGTATCCGCTAGCCCAGTTATAGTAAAGAGTCTGTCAACATTTCCATTATAAGGCCCTATTTTCAGAGTTTATAACTCAGCCGTAAAACTCTGCTCCAAGCTGGGCCTTGGCTTTCTAGTCTAATTCTCAACTCAGCAGCGAAATTTTTTCTTCCTTCTCCTCCTGATGAATTTTTTTTTTTCTAATTGCTTTAATTTAACCAAGTTAAATGATGAAATCTTCCGGGTACTTTATATTCAAACATTGGGGGGGGGTTGTTTGTTTTGCCTGCCCAGGTATTAAGTTTTTGGGTTTTTTTTTTCTTTTAGGGAATCAAGAGGGTTATAATTGAGACCCGAGGGCCTTTCAGGTGGTAACAAAAATGGGTAAGGCACTAGCATTGGAAGAGGGAAGTATTTCAGGAGAGAAGATTTTATCAGAAATGTTTCACCTCCTTTCTGGAATTGCAAATGTCTATATTTAATCCCATCCCCTAAAGGTAAAAGCAATGGTGTATATACATCCCATTATTTTATTAGTATGTGCAGAGGCTTAGAGAACAGCACAGTTACTTACAGATGGGTGTGTGTGTGTGTGTGTGTGTGTCTGTGTGTTTGCAGGCCACCAGGGTGAAGAAAGACAACGCACAAATATCAAGTAACAAGGAAGGTGCACAAGTGACGGGTGGACGTCTGCGGTTCCAAGTCTGGTTGGTCACAGCCTGGGGAGTTTTTATGGCCTATTCAAGCCAGTGGTGCAGACTAAACAAAGTTTCCTTTACTTTTACTATGACATCCTCCCAGGACAGACCAGAGGGAGGGGAAGATGAACAAGACCAGCCAACTCTGCTCAAACCAGAGACCGCTGCCTCCCTGCTGCTGACCTTGAAGCTCAACCCCAGGTCTCCTCTAAAACCCCTCAAGAAAGTTAGGCTACATGGGCAATTTCTCTGCCAATGCAGGGGCAGGAGACTTCCAGGAAGGTGGACAAAATACTCTCACAGAGGACAAGCAAGGACAAAGCAAGTCACAATAGTACTCTGGCAATCCCAGCCCCAACACCCAAGCCAAAGAGGATGCATCTGAAAACGCTTCAGAGAGATGGTGGTCTTTCTCAGGAATAAGCATTTGGTGTGACACCAAATGAGCAGCTACTAAAGTTAGGCATCACATCCTACCTGGAGAAATATCCCAGGCTCAAAGGACATCTAATCTCCCCCTTTTCCCAGAGAGAGACTATCAGCCTTCACCTGCATCAAGACAGAAGGCTGAGGCTCTTGGATTGTTCATGGGACAATACTCTGGCTTAAGAAATGTTCCAAAGGAAGGCACTAAGATTCATCTACTGAGCTCAGCCCAGGCACATCTGTGCAAAAAACCTTTCTCACTTACCCCACTCTCCCAGCCAATTGCCTTCTCATATATTTTTCATAGTTTTTGCTAACACACTTGTTCATTATCAAAGGCATTTGGCTTGGAGGAAAACTTTGCCCCTTTACAGCTCATCTTTTCCTCCTCTTGAGTCTGGTAGTCATGTCACAATATTTGAATTTGTGATATACATTACCATCATTTCCATAGCAATAGAAACAGTGGCCGTTGTGAAAAGAGGATTTGCCATTCAGTGAAAGAAAAGAACTGGAATGAACTTATGAGAGCAGCTGTTCCTGTGCCCTGCCATAGACAGGTACATAATCTAAGCAGGGCAAGGTCTGTTTTCAATCAACACACTCTGCTCACACAAATAACATGCCTCCCCTTGCTGTTCTGTAGCTAAATGTACGACTGTATCACTCCTGTACAAACTGGCCAAGAGTCTTGGATGGCGGGGCTGTGTCTTTTCCATCATTCTCCTGCTAGCATTTGACCCAATGTCTGCAAATAGTGACTACTTATATGAGTGTGTTGAATAACAGAAATGCTGTACATGTAGACTATATCAATTTTACAGCCAAAATGGTTCTTGATGTGCCAAAGTAAAATGTCTTCTGTTAAAATTAAAATCTATTGAAACTTTGAGTTTTCTATATGAAAAAAATTAAATGTCTCAAGGATATTCATGAAATAATTTTTCTTTTTGATACATAAGACAAGATATAGATTCACAGTCTAAATCTAAATGTCCTGATTGAAAGTTCACACATTCTTCATCTTAATAACAATTCACTTTTTGCTAGAACATCCCTGATCTACTTAACTTTTCTTCTACATTTTAAATTCTATTTGGAACTCAAAGCACTAAATGAGGATTCTGAAAATCCCTATTCCAATCCTGTTATCACTAAATGAGGGACCCTAGCCAAGACGAGTAACTACCCTAAGCCTTAATTTCCCCCTCTATAAGATCTTTACCTTTATCACAAGGGTTGTAGTAGAAAAAAATATATATGTATATATAAGAAAGCATTTGAAATTAGTTGATTATCACTGGTAAATTTGAATACTTTTTAATTATCTAGGTAAGGATTGCTTTCCAAACTAAGGTGGTCACCAGTACAAAATGAGTTACCATTCACAGCCCTGTCTTTGTTCAAGAAAACCAGAACCCAAACAGTAGTTAAAGCTGTAAATGCAGTTTTTTATTCAGGAATTATTGCAAGGGCCAGGGTGCATGGAGACCTTGGTATAAAATAGCTCAATTCTGAACACAAGGATAAGTGGAGATTTGATGCCAAAGAACAGATTAGGGTTGGTGGAAGGTGTATAGAAAATTAAGAATTCGAGGGTAGGGGGAATGTTTTAGTCAATCACTATGACCAAAATAACCAACAAGAATAACTTAGAGGGGAAAAAGTTTATTTGGGGATCACAATTTCAGAGACCTCAGTCCATAGATGGCTGACTCCATTGCTCTGGGACCAAGGTGAGGCAGCATATCATGGAGGGAAAGCCCAATGCAGGAAAGCTGCTCAGCTCATGGTGGGATCAAGAAGCAGAGAGAGGGGGAAGAGGGAAGGGCCACAGAGAAGATACACGCTTCCAGGGCACTCACCCAGGGGCCCACCTCCTCAGTTATCACCCAGTAAGCCCCTTCAGACTAAGATGGACTGATTAGGTTACAGCTCTCACAATCCAATCATTTCACCTCTGAATATTTCTGCATTGTCAGAAGCTTTGGGAGGACACCTCATATTCAAACCATCACACTGACCTAATAGTATTCTTTCTTAAGGCAGGACAGAGTCATCAGATATCCAGGGTGGTATTTAACCAGATATCAAGAATCATCCAATGTCAAGGTTGGGGAGATTCTCACCAAACTGATTTAGCAGGATTCTTGCTAAAGCCAGACTCTGAGTGCCCAGGAAAATTAGAGTCAAGGTCTGTTGAAAGAAATGCTAAAAGGACATTTAATACCCATTAAATCTCAGGTTTTCTATTCTGTGAATATTTCAACTGACACAAGTGCATTAAAATAGGTTGAAAATCATAATCTAAAGCTCATATATTATTATATTAATTAATATTAGTGTATCATGATTATATTATATGAACTATATAATTTTATTTTATAATTCTATTACTTTTATAATTACATACTATATAATTTTATTATGTATTATATATTATATTTAATTTTTTTACATGTTCCACATCTGGGATGATGGAGCAAAATGAGTTAAGCATCAGCACTGTAAGATGACTGTTAAAGGAACTCTACTTCCATGCCTTTGTAAATGGAACATGTAAATACGTAGGTTCTAATTAATAGACTGAGAAGGTGACATTTCAAACTCAACTTTCCTTAAAGCAGAAGCCACCAGCAGTGCACTTTTTATACCTTCAGGTAATTTGATCTTTGCTCATAAGCATTTTTCTTTTTGTGTTTTGCTATTTTATAGTCTTTTGTTACTTCTCCCAACCCTATCAACTTTAGTAGGAAAGACAATTGACCAGACACTAAATGAAATTTTTATTGAATGACCCCAATATTTCAGGCAAACTTCCATGTTAACCTAGAGTCTGCATCATTAGAATGCAACCTCTGGGATTTCCTTCAGACCAGAGTCCACTGACATTGCCAGCTGGTGTCCAAGAGTGCTGGAGTCAGTCATTCATCATTCTGATTGACGCAGGTGCACCAGCATCGACCCTCAGGGCCAAACATCCACACCTGACAGCACTATCAATTTCAAACTTTTTGACCTGAGAGTCCTGGGTGGCTTCTCCCATTCTCTTTTTGTGCCTCTCTGCCACTTTCATCTAAAAAGCATGCATTGTGTTTCTCTTCCTGTTATTGGAGGATTAGATTATGAGGAATCCATTTCTCTGTCTTCCTCTTTGACCTTTTATATCCCAAATCATTTTCCTGCCTCCTCTAATCAGTGTCTCCTTCCTGATTTGGCTTTCCTGACACTTTCCCCATAATGGACAAATCCTGGCCTTATTTTCACTTCACATTTGTCGCTCCTGTTTTTCTCAAAACCTAGCAGTCTTCAATCTGCTGCATCTTCACGAAGTTTGGCTCAACTACACTGGTAATGGCCATGAGACCCTGCTGTGGAAGAAAGTTTGATGTACTCCATCATTCTGTAGGGCAGGGCAAGCATTATTATTTTTGTGTCACAAAGGAAGAATCTGGAAGTCCAGAATCTGTAAGTGAATTGACCAAGGTCACACCTACTGCTGGGCAGACTAAGGACCTTACATCCTGATTCCCACTTCTGTGTTCTACCTCCTAAACTAGATTTGCTATCCCACTCTTCTTTTTAGGACCCCATTTCCATCCTTCTTGCCATTAACTTCCCTTTCCCTCCATTTTTGTCCTGCTGTGTTTTGCCAAGAATACCACAAAATAATGCAAAAAAATCCACATAGTAGTTTTAATAATTAAATAACTAATATTCTGTAAAATAAATTTTACCTTATGTATTTGGCTTTTGTTCTGATTACATCATCCTATGAAAAGAACATTGCAATATTTTCTACAGGAAAGTGTTCTTCAGAAAAATTCAGCTGTGCTCTAGCATAATTGCTCAAAATTTAATTTTTATACTCATTAGTTTAGAAAAAATTTATTTCAAATTCATAATTATTGCTGAAGTCATGCCAAGATGGTATTTTATACATTAGAATGAATAAAACATACAGTGTCACTTGAGGTATTGTCTATTTATAGTAAAACTGTGGGTTGTGCCCTCCAAATATAAAAATTCTAATAAACTATTTCATACAGTTCTCATAAAAAGAAAAGCTGATATGGTACATTTACAAATGCATGTGCTGCATTAAAGAATATAATTTCATCAAAGAAGAAAACTTCCATTTTGCTTAATATTGATGAGAATGAATTAAACCTAGTGCTTATGGTTTTGCTGATATAAAGCTTAGGAAAAAAATCTACAGACAAGTTTGCGGCTCCTAAATTTTGAACTTTTTTTCTTCTCTATTCCTCTACGATTCTCATGTCTGACACTGCTTTATATTATGACTTCCTGTCTTGAAAATCTATTTTAAAACACTGGGGTAGTCATTTCAGTAAGCAGAACATATATTCCTGTTATTTCTACATAAGGCAGCTAGAAAAACTGTTCCTGAAATAAATTACAAACCAGAAATATCAAATCCCAAACTAGGTGAACCCTAACACAACTTCTACATAGCTCTACCCCCAAGTTGTCCATTGCACTGCATCACCATTTGACATGAGGAGAATAACAAGAGGGAAATTCAGAATAAAAATTAAAATTCAGTGGTCATAACCAAGTGCACTTCAAACATCTTTGAAAATATTACAAACTGTATGACCATACAAATGCACTTATAGGACTTGTTATGGTTTGAATGTGAGGTGGTCCCCAAAAGTTCATGTGTGACAATGCAAAAAAGGCTAAGGTGAAATGATTGGGCTATGAGAGCCTTAACCTAATCAGTGAGTTAATCCCCTGATAGGGATTAACTGGTAACTGTAGGCTAGTAGGGTATGGCTAGAGAAGGTGGGTCGTTGGGGGTCTGCCTTTTGTATTTGATGAGTGGAACTCTGTCTCTGCTCCCTGGAGCTATGCCTTCCACCAGGATGATTAGCCTCACCTTGAATCCTAAGGAATGGAACCCGCCTTCTGTAGCCCAAGACCTCCAAAACCAAGAGCCCTCAAAATAAACTTTTCCTCCTAAAATTGTTCTTCTCTGAGCAGTGAAAAGCTAACTAAAACAGGACCCATCCCAAAGCCTTGACATGGATCTGTGCAAGCAAGAGGGGTTCTGAAATACAAGTTTTATTTACTTCTGGGTGAATCTGTCTCTGATAATCATGAAACCAACTTGCCTAAATAATTTTCAAGGCACTATAAAATGAACAATAGGTCAAATAAAATGAAAGGAAAGCTGTCTAGCAAAATAAATGTGTTATTATGATTAAATCTTATAATGAGGTGGTTAAATCCAATGGACTTTAGAGTTCTGATTGTAGGCTGCTTGTGTTTGTTTTTCAACCTGCAAATAGGCACCTGTATATCATAATTGCTCAACAAGAGTTTAACAAATTAACTAAAGAAAGAATATATGAATGAATGAATGCTAGTAAAAACCAGAACTTTTTGCAGTTTCCTTATTAGCCAGATGTATAGTCAATGTGTTTTTATTGTGAGTCAGCAAGGTGCCCTGCCTATCTATGTGCTTTTATAGTGGTCCAGTCGCAACTAAACACTTCATGAACCGACTCCCAAGAATTCAGATAATGATCTGAGGCCCTAAAAAGCAACATGATATAAACACATCATCTTAATATATGAACATTTTCAGTAAGACCAAACTTTCAAAGCTTTTGGAATTAGGTAATATATTCCTTTTGCCTTTCTAATGTTGGGAATAAGCCTAAATGTTGACTTTAAGCCTAGAAAAGAAAAAGAAAAAGAAAAACCAGCAAAAGTAAATGTAGCCTTGATAAGTAAAACCGAGTGTGAGGTAGGTAAGAAAGAGAGCCAAATTCTTGATCCCTGCAATTGCAATGTCTGCCCCACATCTGTCAAAGAAGTTGTAATTCAAACGATGGTGTTCTCAAACAGAGATTGTTGTGAGACGGTGAACAACAGTCTCTATCCAAATAGAAAATGTTTTTAAACACTCCTGGATGTGAATCCAATATGGAAATGGATTGGAAATAAACATTAAACATTTTGCCATCTGTTGCTCTGCTGAGTCACTGAAGAATATCCTCCCCAAATGTTCATATTTTCAGACTAATTGGTCCATGGCTGCCAGACATGAAGAAGAAAGAAAATCTGAAACTCAATGATTCCATTAAGTTGTAAAAGATGCACTACAGAAACACTGCTATGTGAAGATGAAGTTGGGATTAACACTGGAGTCAAACAAACCAGGGAAAACATTCCTAGGTTATCGGAACATTTTATCCAACAATTAATCATAATCAACACATTGTAACAACTTTGATTAATGTGATGCTTGATTTTTTAATCTCAAAACTTCTATCAAATATATCTACTTCACGTTCCAATCTTTGGAGGACATTGCTTTCTAATAAGCTTTAACAAAAAGAGAAAGAATTTGGAGCAAGAAAAGGAAAAGATAAAAGGGATAGAGACAACTGGCATACATGATGGATGAGTGAGATGTCCAATATAGCCACAAGAAAGGAGATGACTTTAAAATAATTGGAGAGTTCCAGTTTTTCACATTTTGGTCCCTCTTTCTGCTGAGGAGTGTAGTAAACCCAAGGGAGTTGTTCCCAATCTATTCAAGACTATGAGAAACCAGCACAATTAGTCTCCCTCTGCTCACTTGCACCTCTGGCTACTTCCAGAGTCACTCTCTGGCCCTGAATCTTCCAGATTCAAAGGCAGCCTGAGTCATGAGCCCCCAATCACAATTGCAGGACCATCTTCACGGTACTTTCATAGCTGTGATGTTATTCTGGGTCAACTGTACACCACTTCAGGGCATACAGGGTAAGAGAAATGGTAAATAGAGGCAGACACAAGAGAATGATTACAGGAATGTCTTTTAAGGGGATCAAAGAAATTTCTTTAGCTGATAAGAATCTTAGCAATGCTAATTAAAATCCCAGCAGAATGATTTAGAAATCAGCAAGCTATTATGGATCCAGTACAGTCAAACTAATTTTGAAAAAGAACAAAACTGGAAAATGCACACAATCCAATTTTAAGACTTACTACAAAACTATGGTAGCACAGAGGTCATAGTATTTGTGAAAAGATGGATACATTAGGGCAATGGAACAAAATAGTCCAAGCATGGAACCACACACACATGGCCAATCAGGTTCTTTTACAATGCCAAGGCATTTCAGTGGATAAACAATCTCATCAACATATAAGAAAATATACATCAACCCATACCTCACTCAAAATACAAAAATGAGCCCAAAAAGAATAATAGACCTACATATAAAAGACAAAACTATACAATTTCTAGTAGACAACATAGAAAAAAATATTTATGACATTGGCCTAGACAAAGATTTCTCACATAGGACTCAAAAAAAACATGCACCATAAAAGGGGAAAAAACAATAAATTGGCTTTCATCAAAATTAAAAATATCTTCTCTTTAGAATATAAGGTGAAGAAAAGGAAAAACAAAATGCAACCTGGCAGAAGATATTTGCAAAACATAAACCTGATAAAAGATTGATATACTATATAGGTCTTCTCAAAATTCAAAAGAAAGTAAACAATCCAATTTTAAAAAAGAAAAAAACTACAAAACTGCCCCCTAACATCTTAATTACCTGGATTGTCCTAAGGTCATTTGTAAACATTGAAATTTGATGATTAAAAAGAAGCTAAAATTCTATAAACAAAAACAGGAAAACAATATTTTAGACAAGCCACTTTACTCTGTAAAAGGTACACGTAGTAAATAAATACATGGGGATAAGAAAAAGTTCAATATCATTAGTCAATGGGGAAATATTTAATGAGATATCACTTCATACCTATTAGAATATCTTTTTAAAAGATTATTACAAAATACTACTAGTGAGGATTAAAGCCAGGAAAATATTACTGTAAATAAATGAAATCAGACTCAAACAGTTGTCATATAAATAGTTTCCAGAAAAGGCAAAACTAGAGGGACAGAAATCATATCAGTGGTTCCCAGGGGCTGGAGTAGGGAGAAGTAATTGTCTAGAAAGGGACTTTAAGGAAGCTTCTGGAATGATGAAAATGCCCTGTGTCTTGATATTGGTGGCAACTGCGTAGATATGTAAGTTTGTCAAAATTCACAGGACTGGACAGCTAAAAAAGGAAAATTTTGCTATAAATAAGTGATATCTCACTAAATCAATTACAATAAATTACAACAAACCCAAAACTAATGGCATTACAATAAATCCAAAATTAATCGCATACAAATATCTTCTGAAATACAATTTTATTCACATTTATTCAAGTTGAATCAAGAAGAATTCATTATATTATTTGAATTATTGAAATTTATATGTGTGATGGACTTTAAAATGAATAAAATACATTTTCTTATGTTTGCCACAAGTAAAGTTTGTCCAAAGGTGAGGCATATTCGATAATCTTGCTGTTATTTAGTTCCTATAGCAAGTACCTGTGAAGTGATGTAGCATTCATCTAATAAAACATTCAAAAACCACTTCTTCAATATTACTAGACTAGAGATCTACAAATAACTTAATTCTCACAAGTTCTGAAGCAATAGAATATGTCTCCAATGTCTCCAGTATTCTCCAATAAGTTTGCGTAAGTTCTGATCAGATGAGACTGGAGATTAGAAAAAATAATTTCAAGGTTAGTTTCAGTTGGCCCATCACAGTGGAGTTGTTTAATAGTAGAAAATGATATCATACATATTACAAAACTACAATTACTACACTTCAAATTAGTGAAACTTACTGAATGATCCAGATATCATGTTGCTCAAAAGCAACTGCTAAAAGGGTAATGTAAAAATCTGAGAATGCAATATTTTAATAGTGAATGGAAGAAAGTTATCTACATGGATTCTTTTGTCCTAATCTCTGGCTGAAGGACACATCTCACTGGGAGCCAGTGGCCCTAGGTTCTACTCCCATCCATGCTCACACTACATTTTTTCTATTTCCCATCTTCATGTTTGAAATAATACACTAATCATAACAGCATGTTGCTCTGAACATGAATTCACTAAGGTTATAAGAGTTCCAGAAGGATAAGCAAGCTATACAGGGCCGGCTTCATGGGCATGCCACCTATGCAGTCCCACAGGGTCCCATGCTTAGAAAGGCCTGCATTTGGCTTAATTCTCTGCTGTCAATATCTTGAAATTCTTAATGTTTGAACATAGGACCCACATTTTGTTTTTTGCACTGGCTCCCACAAATGATGTATCTGGCCCTAACTCCTCACTCCATAAATACCCAAAACTGATATGAGGATTTGGAGTTACTGTTTGTGTATAGCCTTTTAGGTCATGTGTTGACTAAAATTAACCAAATATATCTTAAAACACTTTTGTTAAGAAACTACAGTTGGAAAACTGGCAAGTTGGGCTTATACAATTTCTAGGAACTTTTGGAAAGACACACATGTTACAAAAATCATTCATTTGTCTGAGGGTTTGAAACTTTCACTACCTGTTCCAGATAAAATAGTGAATAGGGAAAACTCAATAAATTTTTCTCTTCATATGATCAACTATCTTTCTATAGAGCACATATTTAGATTTGATGTCTGAATTTCCATTTTAAACTTTGCTCATTTCTTGTTTCTAAACATTTTATACTTTCACTTATTTATTAATTCCTTTACCAAGTATATAATGAGTGCCTATTATGTGCCAGGCATTGTACTTTACACTAGATATTAAACTAATGAAACAAACAAGAAAGAAAAAAAGTTTATTCCCTTATGAAATCTGAAATCACTTAAAATAGAATCACTCCTGATCTTCCCATTTATGGCATATATAATTTTGTTACATTTTCCCTACAGCATTGATATTTAACCTATGAATCAGGAAGAAAGATATGCTACACACAAGCTTTTTCTTTTTCTTTTCTTCTTCTTTCTTTTTTTTTCCATTCAGTAGAGCAGATTGAATCTAGAGGTTCTCTACTATACAGCTACATCCCTAAACCCTTTTACTCTTCTATTTGAGACTGTCTTGCTAAGTTACCCAGGCTGACCTAAACTCGTGATTCTCCTGCCTCAGCCTCCAGAGTAGCTGGAATTCCAGGCATATGCCATACCAACTTTTTCAATGACAATATAATGTTAAGTGATTATGCTTTTTTAAATGTCAGGTTTTATTATGTAATAATGAGACAAAGTTGGCTAAAAAATAAACTAGCCTTAGTTCTGTGAAAGGTATCCATTAAATGGTCAGCAACGCTCCTAACCTAAACCATTTCACCTTTCTTCCCCTGTGCACTAAATGGAATGTGCTATCATAGTTTGTCTCAGAGCTGGCTTCCAGCCCAGTCATCCCCTGCAGCCAGCAGGGCCTAGGGCAGCAATGTCTTTTATAAGTGGGCTAAAAGCATTTGGCTTGCATCTCAAATGCTAAGTCTTTCTGCAAGATGGCAAATACATAACCCAAGTGCTTTGGAGCGGAGCTGATTTTAAAAGCTTTGGAGCAACTGAACTTTCTCTTCATCACAGTCCAAACGAAAATCAGCTGGTTCCCTGCAGTCTTTCCTCAACCTCAGCAGTGCAACTAGGGCTCTTTGGTTCTGGAAAAGCATCTCTCTCATGCATTTACCATAACACAAGGCAGCAGATGCCTAATACCTATTTCCATACCAGTTCCTGGATTGAGGAAATGACAACTGGTTAGAATTAAGCTGAACCTGGAAACGTCCTGGGGTTCATTTTTATTCGAGGTTACAAAATCAACAAGCGCCATTTTTTCTGGGCTTGGGAAAGGGGAGCAATGTAAAGGTATCAAATGGCACTCATATATTTGGACCTGAATGAAGGGTCATATCCCCTGACAGCTCAGCAGGGGTAAATTTACTTCCAGCAAAGCATATGTAGGCTTTTATTCCTTCCCTCAGTGAAAATGTGTTGTTTTATGTGCTCAGACTATCACCTGCTCCCTTGCGTTTTTAGGGAACATCAATTTCTGTGAGAGTTGCCAATTTACTATGGCAGAACCCCACCTCACAGTTGGGAACATGACCAGCAGGAACCAATCAGAGTCTTCCTCCAGGTTTTCTCAAGAGATCTAGAGTGAAAGAGCTTTTCTTCCTCTCTGAGAGAAGCAGCAACAAGAGATGATAAGGGAACCCGGATGTGCCAGTTCCTGAACCTGATCCCTCACAGGTCAGCTCCTCTGCTTGTTCTATCATTTCAGTACATAAGCTAATGCATTTCTCTTTTATGTTTTTCTTTGCTTATACTAGTTACAGTTGGATTTTTGATACTTCCAAGAAGATTTCTGACCAACTCTCTCCCTAATCTGAAGGCTGCCTGTCTGCAACCTGCTAGACTTTAAGCAAATTCAGGTAGTATCCAAGAGGTTGAGAGAACCAGATCCTCAGACACAGGAAGCCCACCCCTATTCAATTAATTTCCTTAATTCCTATCAAATTTATAGTACCAAATTTAAAGGAGCAACTTATTTGAGCCCAATATTCTTTTCTTTGCAGAGTGGCTGTGTCAGACACAGTCTGTGTGCTGGCAGTTGGGCAGGAGAGAATTAGATGTGAGGACAAAGGAAGCAAGGCATAAATAAGGAGCCTGCTCAAAGCCAGACCCCTACAGAACAGACAACTAACAAAATGGAAGTGTGCTTATGTCCGTGAGCCTTTATTCACACTACTGCTTTGTTCACTTCTCCCCAGCAGAAGCATCTTCAAATCAGTAACATCTAGACAAGGTAGAAACCATATTAAACCAATGTCATTCAACATCGCCATGCAAGAGTTTTCTGTGGGTACTCCAACCCACATAACAATTTCATAAGCATGCTAATTCAACAAAACAAGGTAAATGAGATGAAAATGGAGACTGTAAAACTAAGAAAACAAATTGAAGAATCATTCAAATAAAAAAAATCAACTTAAAAAAATAGCCTAGGATAATCTCAGTAAATGCAGAGGAAGAAGGCAGAGATTAAAACAATAAAATAAAGACTATTATTCAGAATAAAGACAAGTTTTTGGTCTCCTTTAGATATAGGATCAAATACATGGAAGGGAAAAAATCATTCAAAGATTACTAGAAGAAAAATTTCCCACCACATGAAGAAAAACCTGAATCCTTCTCCCCCTTCCCCTTCCCCTTTCCTACAGCTTCCCTTTCCCTTCTCACTTTCCTCCCCTTCCTCAGGCTCCTTCTCCTTCTCCTCTTCTTTCTTCTTTTGGTACTGAAGATTGGATCCAGGGGTGCATTACCACTGAGCCACATCCCCAGCCCTTTTTTTATCTTTTATTTTGAAACAGAGTCTCCCTACATTGTTTAGGGCCGCTGAGTTAAAGTCTATAATTTTTTCTTTATCAGTTTTGGAAAATTCTAAGTCATTATGCCTTCAAGAATTACCCCTTCTCCATTCCCTCTTCTTATTATGTCTCACCTATTCTTAAACCCTTTTTAAAGATATTATAATTTTCTCAGTTTTGTCATCCAATTCACTAATTCTTTCTTCAATTGCATATAAACTGATATTTAACTCATCCATGGAGATATATCAATGACACACCTTTATTTCTAGAAGCTGTATTTGTGCTTCGAATTTGCACTTTCACAGTATTCTATCGTTAATATTTCCACCCTTTTATCATTTTAACCACTTGAAGCATGGTTATTTTAGTCTTTCTCAGATTGCTCTATTATCTCAAGTTTATGGGAATATTAGTGTTCTTATTTATAAAGCCTGTTGACTCTCCCTCATGATAAATTATTTCCTCATGGATTTATAAGTTTTGATTGTCCCCCTCTGCCTTCCCTTCCCACTAAAACACTCACACGCCCTGGGGTGTAAAATTCTTGTTACAGAATCATTTTTAGTTTTGCTTTGTTCTGAAATAAGAAGTTGGCTTCTCTTCTTGGACATTCCAGCATTAAATTAGTGATGTAAGTTCCAACTTCATATCTATTTTTGGTGTCCAGGAGCTTCAATTTCTCTCATTTTTTTCCATCCAGAGTTCCAAAAAGTAACAAATTTTCTAGTCACACTAACTAAATCTGCAAGCAGATTTTTACTAGACTCCTTTTATCAATGAAATAGATTTTTCTTTCCAGGATCCCATCTTTAACTAGGGATCTCTGTTCCAACTCACTTCCCCAGTCAGGCCTAATGCCATATTCCCCATGCTTATACGGGCATCAAATCCTCAACCTCTAATCCCCTTACCCAGAATAATATCTTTCAAAAACTTCACAGCATCTGCTCATATGTTTACTGCTCCAACTTAAAGATGCCTTTATTTCTGGCATGTCACCATGACAAAAATGATCTTTTTTTTTTCAAATTAATTGATATATTTAAAATATTTTATAAATTGTATCTATGTTTTTATGGTTTCATAATCAGGGGATTCAAGAGTGGGTGAAATTTTTGTTAGTTCGTTTGACCTGTTGCCAGAACCAGAACACAATCTTATTTTTATAAAAAAAAATTCTCTTAATCTATTTATATTCCTAGAGAAAAGCCAAGAACAATATTCACTTAATGATATTAATATTAATATCATTTAATACAATATTAAGTTAGTAATGACAATATGTAAATTCCCTGAAGTTGTCAAAGCACTTCATCATCAGCATTTCATCTGACCACTGAGGAGATAGGGCAAATAGTCATGCACCCAATGAGAAAACTGATATTTACAGTGTTGGAGACTTGTCCAAAGATTTAGGTAAACAAATTTGACCACTTTGACCTAGGTCTTCTGCTGCCCAGTGATCTGTGTTCTTATCGCTTACAATCCACCTCTACAACTGTATAAGAATACTGGTTCCCGCTGGGATGGGAGTTATAATGCCAGCTACAACACTGTGATTATAAGAAAGCAAAGCTCAGACCTACACTGTGACACCAGCTCTGCCCTGACTTGATGACTGCCTTCATGTCACCCCTTTGGCCTCCATGTACAGCTCCAGATTGTTCTCCAATATGAAGAAGTAATAACCCCTAAAGTCCATACTCTGGAAGTTTCATAAGCCTGAGACTGAGAATTTGCTGAAGGAACCACACTTAATCCAAGTTCTGGGCTTCTTTCTTAGTCACCTTTGCTAGACACTTACCAAAGCTCAGCACTAGCACCTGGAGTCCTGCCATTATAAGAATCTTATGCTCCATTCTTTTTGCCATGATTTTTTCTTACATTAGACTGTCCTTTTTGTTTAGAAACCAAAGGAAATAGTTATATCACTAAGAGCAGCAAAAATAGCACCAACAATTTAAGGCAGCCCACAAAAAAGAAAATTACAGTCACCAAGCAGTGTATGCATCCCTAACACAGTCATGTTTCACCTACTTCCATTTCCCCTGCATTTGCACACACCAACAATTCTTTAACTAATGTTTTATTTATTATTTCATTACTAGGCATATCTTAGCAAAAGCACAAAAATCCACTCTAATTGTTCAAAGAAAAAATGGTCATTTTATTGAGTGATTTTTTCCTTCTTTTTTCATTTTCATCATTCTTTAACACCTTGTAGGTTATTAGGAGTAGAATGTGAGCATTTTTCTCAAAGAATTACTAGACAGTCAATAGTACACAATAGCCAGACAACTATATTCTGAGGGAGTCAGTAACTTACAGATACACTTAACATTCCTTGCAGTGCTTCTATCAGTATAAAATAAATGTATCAAATCTAAATGCTACTAAAACTTAAAAGGCAAAATAGGGAGGCACAATCCATGAGACTATGTCCAATCTTCATCTAGGAGGATCTAGAGCTCACTGGTTTCAAAACTGCATATTTGTTTTATAATTTTATCTAATATGGAAAAAAAGTGGAGTGCTTTCTTCAAATAAATAAAGTAAACATGTACCTGCTATCAGAGCACAGATTGAGAACAGAACCCAGCCCTGCCAGAGTGAAATTTCATACAGCTGACAAATAAAAAACTCACCAGGACTGACTAGTTGGAGTTGACCTATAAATATGGCACAGAGCCGAAAAGGAAAGTTGAGTAAAACTGCTCAGTTTGTTTTACTTTTCTGGTGAAATGACCATTTGTTTCCAAATAGTCCCTAAGCTCATGTCTTTAATGACCATTACTCCACTGTACTGGCATGCTGCTGAGGGCTTTGCTTATTCCCTAATTATCAAAAAGGCTGCTGGAATTTATTAAGAAATTATAAGTAATATCCCAAGTACCTTCAAAATCAAGTGTGGCAGTATCCTTCACTCTTGCATCAGTGGTACGCTCCTTTGATTTGCTGGGAAACAGAATCACATTTGACAACACTGAAAGCACCTGAGTCAAAGATGAGGCAGCCAGTTATTTTCTTGTTCCCATGATCCATTTTAAAAGTATTTCAAATGGGCATGCAAAGCCAAATCAAACCAGTTTAATTAGTAAAATATCATCTACAAATTTTGCAGTTATTTAATTAACCAGTATGATGGAAATATAATCTATTTAGTTATAGAAAAAAATCACACACTATTTTGAATTGCTGTAGAAAGTAGGCAAAAAGTAAAGATGCCATATTTAAAATGCAGAGGTTATTAATTCTTTTCACTATTAATTTAACTATTTATTAATTCAGTCAAATAATATGTAGCAAGTATTGTCACAACAAATATTTCACTTTGATAAAAAAAATTCTCATCACCATCTAAAACTCAGCAAAACTCAATGTCAAATTCCAGTACAACTAGGTTCAAATGGCCTTTAAATTTGGTTATAATGAATGCTGATCTTGGGTTCCATTTTCTTTCCTTGAAAGTCAATTTTTTCTTATGTAACTTATCTACCATCTATTAATCTTTAATATGTCTCAGACACTATGTTAATCACTTTACATATATCACCTTACATAATTATCACAAGAACCCTTTGAATAGAAACCATTATTATTCCCATGCTTACAGAGATGTATACATATGACACTGAGACCTGAGGAAATTTAACATTTTATCTTCAGTCAGTGGGTTACCACTTGCTCCCAGAAAATCTGACTCCAAAGCCTATGCTTTTTATAACTATGCTAACAAGCTCCTCATACACATCACACATGATGTTTCCTTTATTGCAGAATATTGGAGCAGTTATGATTTTAGTGTTATCTAAGATTATAATCCATAATTTACCTATATGAATAGACACATACATATACTGATTCATATATAGCATATACATATACATTCTGCACATACTCTATGTGTACATATCTATCTGATCTATCTTTCCATGGACATAGAGGGGGACAGAGGAAAGGAAGGAGAGACAGAAAGATAGAGACAAAAAAGTTTGGAGATCCTAATCCAACAAGAGGATATTAACCAGAGATAAATGCAAGTTCCTATATTCTTACTAGGCGCTCTATTAGACCTTGTACTCCCAGCACGTAACATGATGCCTCACACATAGAAAAAGTTTAACATGGAACAATTGAAGGAGATTGTGAATGAGTGGTGCATATGAGACACTACTAGGTAATGATAGTAGAAGAGATAAGATTTCACATGGATGAAAAAGACTCAGCAGTTCTCATTGACAGTAAAGTCAACATGAGTATGTAAGCACATGTGGCCACCAAAAACTGTGGTGTAGTGTAGCCTATGTTCACAGAGTCACTGTCTGAGACATATGGGTATTAGTTCTGACATATGGGTATTTTGCTGCCAATGAATGTGGACACATGGATATGGAGTGGCCTAGATGAAGATATGGGTGACAAATAAAGAATTGGTGTAGCCCCACCGTAAGAAAGGAAGACTCAGGGCAACAGTACAGGGCCTTCTAAGGAAAGGAATTAGGCACGTGTGTGTGTGTGTGTGTGTGTCTGTGTGTGTGTGTGTGTGTCTGTGTGTGTGTGTGTTTGAAGATAATGAATTGGGAACAAGATCAGTAGGTATGCTATTTGGGTTCAAACTTAGGAAGAACAGACACACAACTCTTCATCTCTTTCTTCCTCACCACCTTCCAGATTCAATACATTTTTCAAGATCCAAAACAAGTTCCAGTTCCACTGAGCTTCAGGCCTTCTCCTTTCTAGGAAGGTCTACTGTCCTTCATAATCACCCCACACCCACAAATGATGGCACTGTCTTAGCTTCTTCCTTTGTTCACTCAATGCTATGGTAAGTTGTAGAAACACAAATATGAATGAAACTGAATTATGATTCTTCGAGTACTTAAGGGACCAAGAAATAAAACAAAGATGACATTGCGCACTGAATATTGCTGGTTTGTGAAAGACAGATCCCCAAATGTAACTGTAGAATCAGAGACAACATCCCAGAAAAGTGGAATTTACTTGAATTTCCCTGCAATGTGTCTGAAAAAAAAGTTTGGAAACAGGTGAAAAAGAGAAAAGGATGTCCAGGAACAAAGTACAGCCTATGGATACAAAGGAATATGTTCTAAGTAGCTAGTGGACACCAATGCCCATTAAGGAAGTTCATAAAGCAAGAATTTTATCTCCTTAATACTTACACTCCCTCAGTGCACTGCCCAACTTGTAATGGGTTGTCAATAAATAATTACTTATTTACTAGAATAAATACAATAATCAAGACGGGACTATAATGTTCTCTGGTCCTTATTCTCTGTTTAACAAGAGCAGGGCTAGAATAGTCAGCCACCAGTTGTAAGAAAAACCTAGATAATTGATATGGCATAATGGAAAAGAATAAACTTTGTAGTCAGGCCAACTTGGATTTGAAGTTCAACCGTGGGTCCACAAAAATATTTGTCCTTTTTTGAACCTCAATTTTCTCATATTAAAGCTAATAATATCTATCTCACATGCCTGTTGTATAGTTTAAAAAGGATAATGTAAATGAAACTCTAGCCTTTTAATATTAAGTGACATATAAATTGTAGATCTGAGGAAGAATCAGAGAGTCCCTGAAATGAAAATTAAGGAATTGGAGAAGAGTTTTGTTGGCATTGTCATGGTCCAAACTGATATCCATTTTTCATCTAATAAAGAAAAAGTTATTATCAGGGGTTACTAAACCTTGTTAGCATATGGAACACAGGTTAGAGTTGCCTGGCAAGGTTACCAGTGCAAATTTGTCATTCCCAATAGCTACTAATCATTGCTGATCCCTCTTGGCTTGGCCGGGTGTCTTCACCATAAAGTGTTCTGAGAAGTCTGTCAAAGGAGCCACCAGCATCATTCATTGTATAATCAAACAAGTTAGAAAGCCCTCTGAACTAAATCTGGCTATTTCCTTTTAAATATAAAAGAAATTAAATGCCAGAAAATGTAGAATCTAACTGAACATGCCCATATGGTGAGAATATTTAAATGTTGGAAAGGACAAACAAGAAAGGGGAAAGTTCACCAGTGATTCTCCTACAATACATGATGATGGTGGCTGGTTGGGAAGTGGAAGGTTTGTTTATGCAGGGAGCATTGGTTTAGAAACCACAGATGGCATAAGGGAGGGAGAAATACACAGTTGTTTTCCAGTGGGTATACAGCTTTTATGATGCCAAATGGGAACCTATAAGATCCCCTATACCGCATAGTACCTACGGTTAACAATACAGTATTGTGCACTTTACAATATGTGAAAAGAGAAATTTAATGCTAAGTATTCTTATCCCACCCCCAAAAAAAAAAACAAAAGGAAGAAGAAAAAAGAACACCAGGAAATTTTTGGAGATGACAGTTATGTTTAATACTTTGGTTGTCACACTTTGGTATGCACATATCCAAACTCATCAAGATATATACTTTAAACATGTGCAATTTTTACAATACAAACTGTTTTGGTCAGTTTTTTGCTGCTGCAACTGAAGGACCTGAAAAGAACAATTTTGGGAGGAAAAGTTTATTCTGAGGGCTCACGGTTTCCGAGGTCTTAGTCCACAGGAGGTCAGCTCCATTCCTCAGGCCTGGTGGTGAGGCAGAATATCAAGGTGGAAGGTGTGGCTCCACAAAGGAGAGTTCAAGGTGTCACACTGGGAAGCAGAGCAGAGAGAGAAACTCCATGCCAGATACAGAATATATACCCCAAAGTCATGCCCCCAATGACTCACCTCAATCAGCCAGACCCCACCAGCCTACGGTTGCCAGTTAATCCCTGTAAGGGGAATTAACTCACTGATTGCGTTAAGGCTCTTATAACCCAATCATTTCACCTCAGCCTTCCCGAACTGTCACATGTGAGCTTTTAGGGGACACCTCACATTCAAACCATAACACAAACCATACCTCAGTAAAGCTTAAAAATGGAGCTTAACTTGTAATATACAACTCATACTCATCCAGTGTTGCCTGTTGTTCTTGAGATATTAGGTATCCCCCAAAAGTTCACATGTGAAATATGCATGAGAGTTTAGAGGTAAAATGGTTAGTTTATAAGAACCTTAACCTAATCAAAACGTTAATCCCCTGATAGGGATTAACTGAATGGTAACTGTAGGCAGGTAGAGTCTGGCTAAAGGAGGTGGATCCCTGGGAGTGTGATTTGGGATTTATACTTTGATGTGGTGAGGAGAGTTCTCTCTCTCTCTCTCTCTCTCTTCTCCCTCATCATATCTGGAGCCACTTTCCTCTATCACACTCTTCCGCCATGATGTCTTGCCTCACTTTGGGCCCCAAAGAATGAAGTTGGATATCAAAGGACTAAGATTTCTGAAACTGTGAGCACAAAAATAAATATTTCCCTTTTCCTCCTCTAACTGTCTTGTCAGGTCTTTTGGTCACAACAGTGAAAAAGCTGACTAAAAAACAGTCCTCCTCAAACCTGGGTTTTGTATAATTCTGTCCATTACCTGTCTTACCCGTAAGTTTGTCCTCTTGCTTTACGTCCAGATAAACTAAACAGATTCTAATCCTCAACCTTAATCTTTGTCTAAGTTACACTGCATTCACTGAGTCCAGTTGCTTTTCTCCTCTACCAAGCCACTAACTTTCTTCAACCTTGATGCAGACAAAGGCATCTATACATGGAAGGTTCCCACATTTCACCCACCCATCACCCACTAGAACAATCCCAGCCCAGTCATTACTCCTCCATGACCCAAGAGTTAAGTCATCTGGTTATATTTCAGTTGATGATATGTGTCTGTTTGTCTCCTCTAATGGCTTGTAAGGCCTTGGGGGTCGAGCTCATGTCTAATCTTTGCTGCATACATCTGTACACTACTGAATACATCATTACTGTACATTACTCTAATCCAGTGGGGACTCAATAAAAACTTGTTGACTGACTGATTTAGCACAGGGATGATTATTACGTAAGCCACTTTGGTAAATAAATTTCAAATAATGACCATCTCACACAAATGTTTTACTAGCTCACCCTCCCCATGGAATTAATATAAAGAATGAAAATCAGCAGTCATTACTACTTGCCCGACATTAAATGTTAATTCACCCCCAGAGAATAGCTATTTTCAAGCCTAATTTCAAGTCAAAATGTCTAAAATGGTTGTCATTCTTGGTGACATGCTGGGAAGAGTAAAGAACTAAGGTATCAAATCCAGTCACTTCCACAGGTTATTAAACCCAATCCTAAAGGTTATTATTTCCATAACATTTCTGATCATAACAATTCTGGCAGTTTATTTTAATTCATGTTTATTCAATGAAAGGGAACTTGCTTTCAAGGATATTCTAACAAAAGCAATGCAATAAGCATATCAAATTTTATAATTTTATATTTTCGAAACATAATTTATTGCAACTCTTCATTTGATTTGTTTAATTCTTTAATAGTCAAATTAACTCAATATATAAGAATGTACCATGAAAATAATCACCTGCCTACACACATACCTGATGCAAAAAAATTATAAATGAATTTTTAAAACAAATTTACCATTTGTTGTTTCTCTTTCTCTTCTGTTTTTGTTATCCCTTTATGTAAACCTGTAGTGGAGTAAAAAGGGTATCAAATTTTCCATCTCTATCCAAGTTATTTTAACCTTCTGATGTGAAATGGAACAGAGTAGATGAGTATGGTGTCAATTATAGTATTATAATAGATATTTTTCTTATCTCAACCAATGAGTTTGACCAAATATTGTCAATTGTGTGCTGAGGGTAGAGCTCAGTGGAAGAGTGCTTGCCTAGCATGCACAAGGCCATGGATTCAATTCCCAGCATGACAAAAAAAATCACTTCTTCCAAATATTTTCAAGGTTACTTTTATTTACATTTGTCTCTGTCTATGGTATAAAGAGATTTAAGTATTTAAACTATTGCTTTTAAGAAATGTTGAAATACTTGAGGATTACTATAAAGTACTATACCAGAAATTCTATTTAGTTCACTTCAGGATGCTCATTAGAAAATGGATTAGCTTATCCTCTGTATGCTGTGAAAAAATAAATAAATTGGTTTTGGTATTCTGATATCTTTTCAGCAAGTAACAGACTCAATCACATGAAAATGTTGCAATATTTCAGATCCCAGACAGTTTCTTCAAGTTGGGTGCAGCCTAATTCACTATGACAGCATCTCTGAGGTTATATCCTTTAAGAAGCAATAATTGTCATTCGGGGATCTTATGGGTAAAAAGGCAAAACAGAAGCAAAGGAGCTAAAATACAAAACTGCATAGCAAGAGAAAGACTTGATGTCTCCATGGAAATGAATTGAGTACTTTAAAGTGTATTTGACTTTAAAAGTTAATTTATTTTCTCCACTCTCTTGGGAAATAGCCAATACAACAAACTGTTTTCAAAATTTGCAACCTACTGAGATGAACTTCATACATCAAGCTTCTGAACTCTCCTTATACATATAAATGGAAGTAATTAGAGTTTGGATGAAAAAAATGTTGACAGAACAAAGAAGGACCATGATCTAATATCAGACAAAAAGTTAACAAATGTCATTAAGTGAGATGATTGGTGATGAGTGATGGTCATGCCCAGTTTACTTTTCACAGTTGACAGATCAAAGTTGCTCCTTCATTTGGGATAAAGACTGAATGCAGTTAGTTTAGTCCTCAGAAATCGTTTCCCATATTATGAAGTCTCCCTGGGTTCTGCTGTTTCAAAGGCACAGGAATGGTCAGGACAAGTGTCAGACAGTTAAAAAGTAGGGAAAAATAATTTAATGACCTTTTCAAACAGAATTAAATAATGTAGAAATACAATCATAATAGATCTTCAAGGATTATGACATACTATACTCATGAAAATCATATGGTACAGGGATGCACAGAATGATACATAAACTGATGATGTTATGGAACTATGGACTTTTGAGGTTGAAAGATAATAAGGAGTTACTGTGCCCAACCACCTATCTGATATATGAATCCTTTTCCCTGCCAAGTAGTTATCCATTCCATGGTTAGAAGACTCCAGTGCTAGGGATCTTCAGTCCTACTGCAACCATGCCACAGCTCTTTCAGAAAGCCCCTTCTCTGTGACCATAAGTCTAGCTCCATATATTCTCCTCTACTGTTACCCCAAAGACAAAACAGAACTAACTAAATACTTCCACCAAGCATGGTGGCACACACTTATAATCCCAATGGTTCAGGAGGTGAAGGCAGGAGGATTGCAGTTCAAGGTCAGCCTCAGGAATTTAGTGAGACCCTCAGCAACTTAGTGAGACCCTGTTTCAAAATGAAAAAAAATAAAAAAATAAAAAGGACTAGGGATGAAGCTCAGTGGTAAAGCACCCCTAGGTTCAATCCCCAGTACCTTCCCCCTAAATTACCTAAATCCTTCCACTAACATTCCCCAACTATTTGAAGATGATTGCCTCACTCTACCATCACTATCTCCAAGTCCTCTCAATACCCTAGAATATTTTTCATGGGTATGGTATGCAGTCTTCCCATTATTCTGATGAGACTCTCATCATAATCCAATTTGCCTAGGTCCCTCTAAAAAATATAGACCTAAATATAGAGCTGTAGGTACAATTTTCTCAGGGAAGAGATATTGTTGACTATCATCTCTCTTGTTCTATGTGCTATTCTTCCCTTAATTCAACCAGGATCTCATTGGTACTTTTGGGAGCTACCATCATTGAAGCAACATTTCTCTTACCTAGAATAATGATGATGTATATTTAGTACTTTATACTTCATAAATTGCTTTCATCTCTATATCTCTCACTTGACTCTGATAGCAACTGATAATAAAGGTATTATTTTTACTATTTTCATAGGAGGAAACAGATTTTCAGAGGTCAATTTAATTTTCCAAGATCACATAAACAAGGTGAAAAGCTAGGACATAAACCCAGGTCTTCGGACTATAAATCACATACATTTTTTACTCTATTACTGTGCTTTGTACTCTTTGGTGATGCTTCAGTGATATAACAATAAATTATTGTCAAAAGCAGAAATCCCAAACTCAGAGTTTCTTATTCTCCCAGTGAAGGAATCATATCCTAGGACAGAAAAAAGTCACCATGACATGTTATCATGTCACTTCCTTCTCAAAATAGCCAAAAATCATCCCTTAGTTATCCATTCCAGATTATTGCCCATATTTGACTCTGTGATCTGTTATTGGTGGTCTAATTCATAAATTTTTAAATTCAAGATTACATTTTCAATATTTTAGCCTTCTGATACTTTCTCTGTGCTCCAAAATTGCCAAAAGATCACCAACTCTCACTCAAGTTCCTTTTGAATTTAGTTCTCGTTATGTGATGTATTTGTTATCACTTTAAGTTTTTAAACATCCATAAAATAATAAGATCTTCCATAATTCCATTTAATACACTGGTATTTAAGGGGGGAAACCACATAAAGTCTGGGCTGAGACCACAGTCCTACAACACTTAATCACCTCAGTGACCTACCTCTCTCTTACTCAGAAGCAAGAAGACTCCCAAGAAGATATACCAGAAAACACAAAGTAGGGAGTTAGAGAAAGCATAGTGTTGATATGCTATGCAATATCACAATTTAATATTATATTGGAAAAATGTTTGGTTCCCATTACAAGCTTCAGTAATTGTAGAAGTTTTCAAGTTTACTAACTAGACCAATAATTTTGAATGTTTAAGACATATTTTCTGAATTAATAATGTTTCATAAATCAGGATTCTTGATTACAACTGGGCAGTTAAATTCTCTGTTGGGAACATGAGGCTCAGCTGGCTTGTAGAAGAATTGGTGGTAAACAACTCTAAGGAGTCCAGCTGGCTTGTAATTAGCAAATTGCCTGACTGCATGACTAAGCTATTCGGCCACTCATTTGTTACAATTGGAGAAAGGTGTTTGCATTGTACCCTATTGGTTGCTCTAATGGATAAATAGAGTAGCAGCTAGT
>PVKS010012092.1:0-45110 GCA_004027875.1 Aplodontia rufa | reverse complement strand
TATCCCATGCATTTATTCTTGACTTTACTGCTTGCACCGTAGGAGTCCTGTTAAGGAAGGCTGTGACAACCCCTATTTCATGTAATGTTGATCCTACTTCTTTTTCAAGCAATGTAGAGTTTCTGGTTTATAATATTCTAGAGCTTATAAACAATTTCAGCAAAGTGGCTGGCTATAATATCAACGCCAATAAATCATTATCTTTCCTATACTCCAGCAACAAGGCCACTGAAGAAGAAATCAGGAAATCTGTCCCATTCACCTTCTCCTCCAAAAAAATGAAATATTTGGGCATAAACCTTACAAAGGATGTCAAGGACCTATACAACAAAAACTATCAAACTTTTAAAAAAGAAATTACAGAAGATCTGAGAAGATGGAAAAATATTCCATGTTCATGGTTAGGTAGAGTCAATATCATCAAAATGGTCATTCTACTCAAGGCCCTATACAGATTTAATGCAATCCCCATCAAGATACCAATGTCATTCTTCATGGATATAGAAAAAGCAATACTCAAATTTGTATGGAATAACAGAAGACCCAGATTAGTCAAAACATTAACAGGAAGGAGGAGGCAGGTAGTATCTCAATTCCTGACCTGAAATTATACTACAAGGCTATAGTGACAAAAACAGCATAGTATTGGTATCAAAACAGAAGTGAAGACCAATGGAATAGAACACAGGATTCTGAGACCAACCCTCATACCTTTAACTATCTGATATTTGATAAAGGGGGCAAAAGCCTAGTTTGGAAGAATGAAAGCCTGTTCAACAAATGGCTGAAAGAAAGGCTGGACAATTTGGACAGCCACATGTACACAACTGACATTGGATCCTTACCTTTCACCCTGCACAAAAATTAAATCAAAATGGTTCACGGATCTGGTTATAAAAGCTTGGAGTTTAACTTGTTCTGGTTCAGTCTCCGCTTTTTCTCCTTCCCCTCTCTTCCTGCCACCTCATTTTTTTTTAAATACACATGACAATAAGGTATACAATGCCATAAAAAATTTAGCCTGTGCCTTGTTTTAACTCAGTTCCCAGGATTTCCCCTTCTTCTCTCTTCCTCTAACCCACTGCACCTCTTTCTAAAGTACAACTTTCGGGGAAAAAAAAATCCAAGAACTGGAAGTGACAGGCTGAAATGGACCAGAAGACCTTGTGCTGTTTTCTTTCATCCCCTAAGGGGCCTCTTTTACCTCCCAGCTTTGGGGAGACATTGCCTTTGCAATGTCCTTGCCTTAGTTGGGATCTAGAATGTCCCCCAAAAGCTGACGTGTTAGAGGCTTCTGGGTCCCCAGCTTGCTGCTATTGGAAGTTGTGGAAACTTTAAGAGGTGTTGAGGTCATGGAGATGTGCCCTGGAAGAGGACATTAGGACCCTGGTCTCTTCCTCTTTCTTTTACCTCAGTCATGAGGGCAGCAGTTTGGCTCTGTGATATACACCCACCATGATATGCCACTGCAGGGCCAAAGCAATGGGGCCAACTAATCATGCACCGAAACCTCTAAAACTATGAGCCCCCAAATCAACCTTTTGTCTTTATAGGTTCATTACCTTAGGTATTTGTTATGGTGACAGAAAGCTGATTAACACAGATCTGAATAATGTTTGAGCTTTGAGGAGTTCAATGTGCTGTTAAAATAACAATTTTTTTATAAGAATACAGTATCATAAACTCTAGTTCCTCATATTAGTAAAATAAAATCCTTGATATCTATGTATTTTATATAAGAAAATTTAATGCAAACCATAGATATCAGAATGTATAAGTAAAATGCATTTATGGTATAGGTACTAAGGCAAAATAGAGAAAAATTCTTCAGGAGTATATAATTAAATTAATATGCTTGTTCATTTATATTTCAGTACTACAAATGCAAGATGAACATCCACTAACAGAATATAAATTATTTTTTTCTAAAACCATTATGTTATTATTGCTATGGAATAATCAAATGGTATTTTAGTGAAATATTAATAGTATTCTATATGTCCTTCCTCATTAAAAATCAAATGAAAGGTTAATTGACAATATTCAGTAAAATCTAAAGCTTAAACCCTTTAAAAATCAAAGTCTTATCTTTTCTATTTTTTTCCAGCCAAATTGCTGAGTACCTAACACATCATTATCAGGTCTGGGATTTGATTGTTACTCATAATGTTCATGGACATTCACTGAAACATTAAACTCCTGGGTCAGAGACAAAAGACTTTATCACTTACAGTACAGTAAGCCACATGAACGGCAACAAGTGCTTTTCAGTTATCCCTGCTCCCAAGTCCCAGGAGAAACTGTGTATTGCGTGTTAAACACACAGTGCATGTGCATTATGTCTGTGAACGCTGAGCTTGGGGAACCCATAGACTTTATAGCAGTGTCTTAGTCCATTGGAACTGCTATAAAAAATTACTGTGGAAGGGATTGCTTAAGCAACATTTATTTTTCATGGTTATGGAGGCTGAAGAGTCTAAGATCAAAGCACCAGAGGATACTGAGTGTGATAAGGCACTGAATTCAGGCACCCATCTCCTCTTACTGTCCTCACATGACCAAAGGGTAAGAGAACTCTCTCCAGTCTCATTTGTAAGGGCAATAATTCCAATCACGAAGGCTCCACTCATAACCTAATCACTCCTGGTCAATATGTGGACTTGCTGTGGAGAAAACATTCAGCACATAACACTAAGCAAGTTGCTTTTGTTTATATAAGATATAGCCTCAAGGTTTCAAGGTTGACAATTGGGTTGAAACTAAAACTAAAACCCTGGTAACTGACCTAGGAAGAGTTTGCAGTCCTAACAGCTAAACATGCAGAGAGCAAGAGGACCACAGAGGTCCGTCTCTACGTCTCTACCACCTGTTTCTGCAAGCACAGGAGAAGGAGGAAGTCTTGGTGACAAAGCCTAAGCTCGATCAGTGCTGCTGCTGCAATCCACCCTCCCTGGGCCCTTTCTCAAATTGCTTAATTTTTTCTCTCAACTTCTTTCCTTTCTTAGGACCTCTGCACATACTGTAAATTTGCTCTTCTGCCTCAAATGTTCTCTTCTGTCTCTCCACTCATCCTTCAGGCCTCAGTCTTTATGTGAGACTTTATGTTCTGTGCAGAACACATTCCTTACTTCTCTCTGTTTAATCGGTCCCCATGCAATTCCACACTGCTCATTCTCTATCTTAGTAACCACTTCATTTTCTGACGACGTTCAGCAATATGCAGTAAGTCAGCGTGTTGGCCTATGTCAAGTGTCTGTCTCTAACTAGGCTCTAGTTTCAAACTGGGGAGCATTGGGATGTCTTGTTCACCTTGATGTCCTGGCATGAGCATTGCCTGGTAACATGACTGGTTCTCATCAACACCTAGCAAATGGACGAAAGAATTACCAGAGTCTTAATCCATCCGCACATCTAGAAACACATCAAAATCAACTAATAAGCTTACAAAATTAATCAAGTTAATTCATTGTTGTTTGGTATAGGAAAATAATGAACAGTCCTCTCTAAAATGAATGCTACAAGATATTACATAGGACTTTAAACAAAAAAATATTGTTCCGGGATACACTCCCACCTGATGATTTGCATTAATCTCAGTGAAATACACCTAAAAGATTACTAGTAGATTCAGCTTTAGTCTTTAATTAAAATATGTGAAGATGGCTGAAGTGGGATTCAACATCCCGAGTTAGTCCTTTCTCCTTGACTGGGTATCTGCGGGATTTTCAGTAAGATCTTAGTTGAGCCCTTTAACTTTCACTTTCCTCATCTTGTTTTTATTTGTCTGATTGATTTAGTTTGGTACTGGGTATAGAACTCAGGGGCACTGAGCTGCATTACATTGGCGGTCATCTTTTTATTTTGAGACAGAATCTTGTTAAGTTGCTGAGGTTGGCCTCCAATTTGTGATACTCCTGCCTCTGTCTCCTGAGATGCTAGGATTATATGCATGCCTGGATAGTTTCTTCATTTTTAAGATGACTAAGTAGCTCTTACTAGGTCCCTTATTAACTTCTATATTTTGTTGTTCTTCCCACAGATAGCACTCAGTGGCTGGTGCATGATTTTACAACTAGGTCACAAAAGCCATCACAGAAATACACAAGAACCATCAAATTAACTTTTCACCATATTCATGGGGTTTAATTTTTATTCAGAGAATTACTACAAGTGCAAACCTTTCCATATGTTTATTTATTTGTTTATTTATCTTGGTACTGGGAATTGGATCCAGAGGTACTTAACCATTGAACCACATCCCCAGGCCATTTTTTGTTTGTTTGCTTGAGGCAGGGTCTTGCTAAGTTACAAAGACTTAGCAACTAAGTTGTTATGGCTGACTTTGAACTTGCAGTTCTCCTGCCTCAGTCTCCTGAGCCACTGGAATTACAGTCCTGCACTACCACACTCGGACATCTGTACGTTTATTTTTATTTACTCGAAGCAACTGCAGTACCTATTTTTTTGTAACTTCTGTGCTAGGTGATGGGGATAAAACAATGAACAGAACTGATGTGGTCTCTGTTGTCAGAGAGCTCAGGGCATTGGTGTGACTTCACACCCATACCCAAACTGAGATGGATGATGACTCTGTAACTACCTTACCACAAACAATTTGTTTTGTTTTGTCTTAAATGAGACTGAAGAATAAATCCAGGGGCACTTAAGCACTGAGCTATATTGACACCCCTTTTTATTTTTTATTTTGTGACAGTGTCTCATTAAATTTTCCAGACTGGCCTAGAATTTGTGATCATCCTGCCTCCAGCCTCCCAAGTCACTGTGATTATGGCATATGCCACCATGCTTGGCAAAACCATAGTTTTTAGATAAATGAAAACAGATTAGTTAAACTGTACCTGCTGGGGATACTCCTAGACCATTGTAGACCTAGATCAAGAATGATACTGAATTTCATACTTGACGAATGCAATTTTCAAGATTTGGTATAAATTTCTCTCATGGATTAGTAGCTCGAATAATGTAAAATCATCACATCTGTAAGTCAAAACTGGTTGGATATTGGTAGTTACACATAGTTCAATCATTAAATAATTTTATTTAAATGGAATGAAGTTGCTATTGATCTGTATCCTTTATTAAACTTACAAAGTCTGGAGGAATATCAGTCTGCTTAACTATGGGCTGCTTAAAAAGCTTTTGAAATATCTCTCATTATAAGATCATGAATAAATAAGCATTCATCTTCCAATAAGGAATAATGGCTTTGTGCAGAAAGCTAGGAGACATTTCAGACCATAGTTCTCAATTACTTGAGAATTCAATTTGAAATGCTGTATACGTTATAAAATTTAGCATATGAAAACTGACGATTAAGAGCAAAATCCACTTAAGTAAAAAGAAATGTATTTGTGTGTCTTCATTTAACATTTTAATTAAGAACAACAGAGTTTTTAAGATGCTTGGACACAGAATCAATGACCTGAAAACAAAACAAAACAAAACAAAAAATAAAATAAAACCTCAAACAGGCTCAGGCTTATGTTGTTCTCTAATATTTTTGCAAGAAAAGGCCTCATTTTATAATATGGACTATGTTATCAATACTAAATTTTTCACTTGTATAAAATATTTTCATTATAACAACAATGCCTAATTTTTGACTGTCTGCAAGTTTCTCAACCCCTTCCTTAGGTCATAGTAAAAGACTACCTTGCTCCAGCATGTGACCCAGGCCTGCCCTTCATCCAGATGATTCCCATGGTACTGCCTTTATTCAAACATTTTGGAACCTTCAGAAGTAAGAGTCACTATGGTTCAAATCAGGAAGTCTTAAGCCTTAGGCAACTGGGATGGGTCCAAGAGGTAGATGAGTGAAGCCAAAAGCAGTGCCGATCAAACACCTTCCGGGGATGGCCAGGCAGGGAGACTGGCCCTTCCTTGGAGCTATGAAGACGGTGGATCAGGCAGCCAGGTCCTTGCAGGGTGGAACAATCTTGGCTGAGCTGGAGAAAGAGACCATCAAAGAGAGATGCAGGGAAAGGAGACAGATACTCTTATGGCTCAGGTAGTGGGTGTCCCCCCAAAGCTCCTGTAATCACAAAGGAATGTTCAGAGCTGAAACGACTAGATTATGAGACCTGGAACCTAATGAATGCTTTAATTTAATTTAGTTGCTGGATTAATAATTTAAATGGACCTCTTGGGTGGTAACTTGGGTAGGTAGGTGGGGAAGAGTTGGAGGATGTGGGTTTGCTAGGGGCTGCCCTTGGGTATATCTTATTCTCTTAGCTATTCCTTCTCTCTCCCTCTGATTCCTGGCCACCATGTCCTGAGCTGCCTTCCTCTGCCCTACCCTTCTGCCCCGATGTTCTGCTTCACCTGCGACCCAGGGCAATGGAGCTGGCCAACTGTGGACTCAACCTCTGAAACCATGAGCCCAAAATAAACTCTCCCTCCTCAAAGTGGGTCTTGCCAGGTATTTTGGTCATAGTGACACAAAGATGACTAACACAGGTACAAACAGAATCCAGAAGGGACTGAGGCTTTGTTGCCAGTCCCTAATGCCTTAGATCTCTTCCTTCATCCTGAGAACTACCTTCCATCAGCCCTGAAACATCAGGAAAGTGAAATTCTTTGAGGTACTTTGATTGTGTCTTCTGTTGTTAAGTCAAGGAATTCTGACTAATAGAACTGCAGGAGTGTATGGTGAGTGAAAGAAGGTAAACTCTTATTTAAGGTCTTTCTTTATTCCAAACAAAGTAGGACAATGAACACCTCATGTGTCTTTGGATGGGCCTTTTTCTCTAGGAATAAATAAATAAATAGATAAATGCAATGGGGATCTCGAAGTCTAAAGGTTAATCAGCTCCATCCAAATTTGTATGATAAGGACAAATATGTGGCATGACTAACACATTAATTGAAATGAATTAAATAATTAATGAGATTAGTCCTAACCAGAGGAGGGAAAATGCCCTTTTATACTGACATTTTTGAAAAAGAAATATTATAGTTAATTATTTTACAGGAACTGAGCACAATCTGATATGAAGATACAGAAATGAAAAGGGAAGATATTCTAGCCAGATTATAACAGTGAAAATTGGACAGGGATGGCATTTTGCACAGACTTTAAAGATACAGGGTCTGCTAAAACAGCATTCATTGCGGAACATGGAAGGAAAAGGTGGAGAGTGAGGTCAGAGGATACCAAGTCTTTTCATAGCATCAACAGGCAGAAGGTGCAGCTCAGTGAACTTCCTGGTTTTCCCCCTATATTTCCGCCCTGCTCTATTCAGAAGGGTTGTTTTTTGCAAAGGTCACATCTTTGTGTTACCTAGTGTTTTAGTCAACCTTTTCGCTGCTGTGACCAAAAGACCTGACAGGCACAATTAGAGGAGGAAAAGTTTACTTGGGGCTCATTGTTTCAGAGTCTCAGTCCACAGCCAGCCAATTCCATTGTTTTGGGCCAAAAGTGAAGCAGAACATCATGGCAGCAAGGTTTGGGGTAGGAAAGCAGTTCCTAAAGGAAACAGAGAGAAAGCTACCAGAGACAAAATATAAACCCCAAAGGCAGCCGCCCCCAGTGACCCACCTCCTCCAACCACACCCTTCCTGCCTGCAGTCGCCACCCAGTTGATCCACGTCAGTGGATTGACCCACTGGTTAGGTAACAGTTCTCGAAATTGAATCTTTTAACCTCTGAAAATTCTTGCATTGACTAATACCAGTTGTGGGGGAAACCTCCTGTATGAACCATAACACCTACACCTCTAAAGACTAACAACGGAGACACTCAAATGTAATCTTAGTCATGTTCATAGTTTATTCATAATCATATTGACATATGATTTTTATAGTTTTTATAAGTATGTGGGTTTCTGTTTAAAGAGAGAGAGAGAGAGAGAAATCAGAATTTACCAGTTTACCCTGCAGGGCTCTTCCGTAGAGGTAAACCATTCTGATTTTGATTTAACTTCTGAAGGTATGTGTTTTACTTATCAAATGATGTCAGACTGGCTTAGTAAGTGCTCATAGATGTGATTCAGAGAGAAACAGACAACGTCTGTGAAAGCCTGAAACTGAACTTGCTACAAGTTGAAGAGAAAATTGAAGTCATGAAGATAATGATTGATAGATGTGCCACCATTCTAATTAAGAACGCCAGAGTCTGTCAGATGTTTGGAAATAGAATTGATGACCTGAAAAATAACCTTGGATTGGAAAATATCTGGTTTGTGTTACCCTTAGGGCTACTGAGAGAGATGTGTGCTGAAATAGTCTTTCAGCAGCACAGGATCATGGAGAATGGGTAAGTCTGGTCACTTTGAACAATAGGTTATGATATTCGCCATACCCTAGGATAATCACACCTTTGTTGGTGTACATGCATAGGTATAAAGAATTAGAAATAAGTTCTGTTGGAATCTTTCATTTAAATATTATTCAGTTTAAAACATTTATCATCCTAAGTGATAATTTCACTCATATGAAACTGTTCACCTCTTGAAGGTAAACGCAGGGGAAAATTTTAGAAATGGCTACATTCTTTCATCTTAGGAAAAGCACCAAGGAATTCAGATTAATGTTGTGTTTTGAAACTAGCTTGAAGTAATTTTAGATTGTCTTTGACATTATACGGAAACCTTTAAATGAAAGTACATGCCACCGATGTTGTGTTAGCCTTCTTGGTAATTCACTGTAAGAAGCTACAGAATTTTATTTTACTTTTTAATAAAAAATTTATTTCCTTATAATTCAAGTAGCACATAAGTTGACAGCCTCTTTTGTGGAAGGCTGACCAGAAAATTACAAGCTTGTTGTATTCTTAATAGAAAGTACGTACCACTTAAGTCTCAGATCTTCAGATATTTAAGATTTCATTTTCTTGATATTTTGTGTCCTTATCAATCTAACTTACACTAAATATTTTTTAAAATCTACTCATAGGGAAGGCTTGAGGTGGGTATTTCCTATCTCTGCCTTCCATAAATTGTAAGTTTGATATTCTCTAGCTAATGTCCATGAATTTAAATTTCATAATATATTGTTCATGCAGAGTTACAGAAACATACTCTCAAAATAATTGCAAAATGAAAGCCAAGGGCTCTTCTATTCTAAAACTTTCACTCTGTATCCCAAATCACCTATTTCTCCACAAGTGCTGGAATTCTCATTGTTTCTTCCCCCAGCAGAGGGTGCAAAACATTAAACCTTGGAACTGCCGCATAAACTTGCATTAAACTCATGGTGATTTGAAAATTCAAAGGGGAAAAATTCTTAGCTGTTCCTGGAGTCTGACTTGATTATGAGGAAGAAGTCCAATTAAATAACATCACAGCTCTGAAGAGGGTTGGGATTATCAGTAACCATGGAGGGGCAAGTTCACTAGCTGGATTTTCGAGACCATGGTCGTAATAAGGACAATCTAGTCAAGACAGAACTTACACTTAGTAAGCAGAACAAAGTAACACTTTGATGGCCATGATTGTACACAATTTTTAAAAATACAATAAAAAGATAACTCTATAAACATCTGTTCAGGAGATCTTCAAATATGATTTAAAATGGAATCTTCCTTCGATATCTTGGACACTGCAGTGGCTAAATTAAGTTCTCCAACTCTCAAATGGTGATTTGTTTCAGACATCTTTTTTTCTTTTATCACCACTTATGGTAACTTGAAACATGGGCCACAGTTCATTCCTACCTGTGTCTATGCCTTTTACTCTAAGATTTTTCTATTTTTCTCACAGATTCAAAGCATATTCTTATACATTCCATTTACTTTTTTCTTCTTCTTTTTCTCCCCCTCTTCTTCCTCCTCCTGCTCCCCCACCTTCTTCACTAGTTTCTAATAACACGATAACATAATGCAAGCCGAGACCTGAGATTTGTTTATGTGGCAGGACTTTGTCCCTCGCACCTCACCTGTCACCCTGAGCAGAGATTCCCTAGGACAGTGCTGCTCCATCCATTGGGCCCTCAGAGTCAACACAAGTGTCACAGACTGAGCCAAATCTCTGCTAAAGAGCCAGCCTAAGCCAGACCTGTATTTGTAAGCGTAGCTATCTGGCCAAGTACAGCTAGGTCAATTGCGGCACAGCCCACAACCCCAGGGGAAGTTTGTGGCGAAGCATGTTCATGGTGATAGTTAAACAATACAATGGAATCCACCCCTCTTCTTGGGCAATTGTTTTACACTCAATCCGTCCTTTCTTCCATTCACTTAATAAAAATAGTGATGGGGTCAAAATTTATGGTCTAGTCACTGGGGATTCAGAAATGCAAAAAGTTGCTCTTTTCAAAGGCTCACACAATAAGAAAATGTCAGGTTCATCTAACAATAAATGGATCCAATAGAAGAATATATATGGTACAGTGACAAAGATGAGATCATGTCGGTTCCATCTGACTGGGAGAGAGTGGGTAAGGACCAGTTCTTGGAGGGGCAGCCTTTTATTAAGTCACAGCTATAAAGGTGAAATATGGATTTCTGTGCCAACTACAATCTAAACCATTGAAACACACCAGACAAAACACAGACATGTGTCTTTTTTAAAAAAAAATTAAAATGACTTCATTTTTTAAAGAGAGAGAGACAGTGAGAGAAAGGCAGAATCAATTTTATTTTTAGTTTTGCTAAAAATGTGCCTTTCATTGCTCAGACACTTGGTTGGGTATGTGAACATGGTGCTGGGGTTTGAACCCGCATATTCGTGCATGCCAAGCAAGCACCGTAACCACTGAGCCACTGCTCCAGCCCCCAGATGACACATATTTCTAATACAAATTCACATTTGAAAATTCATGCCATTCCAACAAATTGTGCACCTACTTGTAGTCAGCTTTTTTGCTGCTGTGACTAAAGGACTCAACAACAACTGTACAGGAGGAAAAGGTTTACTTCAAGGCTTGCAGTTTCAGAGTTCTTAGTCTGTAGAAGGCTGGCTCCATTCCTCAGGACTCAAGGTGCTGCTGAACATCATAGTGGAAGAGTGGGGTGAAGGGAAGCAGCTCACCTAATGACCAGGAAACAGAAAGAAACTCTACTTGCCAGATGCCATATGTACCCTAAAGACTCACTTCCAAATGCCCCACCTCCTCCAGCCACACCCTACCTGCCTTCAGTCACCTCCCGGTTAGTCCTTTAAGAGGATTGATTCGCTGATTGGTTCAAGGTTCTCATAACCCAATCATTTGACCTCTAAGCCTTCTTGCATGGTCTCACATACGAGCTTTTGGAGGACACCAGATATTCAAACCATAACACCAAATTGTATACAGAATTCTGTGTCAGGCTTTTATTAAAGTTATGCATGAACAAAACATAAATCTGTCCTCTGAATGATTATGACACATGGTAAGATTTAAGGAAGCACACCATGATAAATATAAATATCGCATGTGTATCAAGGTATTTATTGTCCTTGAACTCAAAAAAGACCTTGTAGGTAATGATGGCTAGGTGAAGCTCAGACACAACAACTCTGATTCAAGGCAGAAAATATGACCACTCAGGGAGCAGTTGAGAGCTTACCTCGAGGACTTAGAGAAGGAAGCATTTGGAAATTTCAATAAAAAGAAATTCTGTAAAGGGGTTTAGAGAAGAGGGCTAGGGGCTGCTTCTATTTTATTTTTTTTTAGGCTTTGAAGCTATTAATTTTTTAAATAGAAGTTGAGGTGTATTTTTAGCATTTTATTTATACAAACTTGATGCCAATGAGACATTGCAGATAAGCATCAGCTCATGTGAAGTTTCACAGATTTGTCAATCATCTTCAAATGGTGGTTTGAGGTGTTTCCTGAATATGGGGACAAGACCTCATTTGAATTGTAATTTAGATTCTGAAGTTATATATACTGATTTCAGAAGCACACACCCTGAGGTTGGCTTGTTCTCCATTCTAAGTTTAAGAACAGTGTTAGTAATAATAACTACTATGCTGTATAAACTCGTATTGACTGAGGAATCACCATTTCCCAAACACTGTTCAAATTCTTACTATGTAAATTATGTAATCCTCATGGAAGGAGTGTGAGTTGCTACCATTATCAACCCAACTACAAAGCTAAGGGAATGGAGGTACAAAAAGGTAAGGATCAGGGTTCCTGCTCTAGAAAATGGCTCTAATTCCTGTAATTCTAATACCACAAAAGTATAAATCTCAAGTATAAATCTCACATGTTAGAGATGTGCTCTGGGTGGAATCTAAAGTTTTCTACTTTGGGCAAGTTCCAAGGTGGTGCCTGTTCTACTGGTCCTGAGACCATGGTTTAAAGATTAAGGCTCTAGAAATGCCAAATAATGCCTAAACTTTTTCTTCAGGTGTACCCTGCGACCATGACTTATGGGAATCAGGCATGTGCTGGCCTCCAAGGATCCTTCTAAGCCAAGATTTATGTTTGCATCTTATTTTCTATTGGTACAATCCACTGCTTAGCTGAATTAGACCTTGGAGAAATGGCCTTTGGATTCATCAGTGGGGTGGGCAAACACACGTCCTCCTGAGATTCCTATTTAGCTTTTGCACTACCGGAAGGTCTGGGGAACTTAATTCAAACAGAAGGCCTGAGGGTTTGGAACAATTAGTTTACCATCTGTGTCTTGTGACCTTTGATATATGATTAAACATTTTGGAAAGGCCAGAGCCATGAAAACTCTGGGACCAAATTTAAGCATTTACTTTGACAGATGCCAAGAATCCTAAGAGACAACTGTCTTTGGGAAAGAAACTTGATTTTAAGACTGGATTTTGGATTAAGAACTGGTGTAAAAATTTCCTGAAGATCTTTGGTGGGTAATTGCAGTCTGTTTGGAAGAAGACTGTGCCCCCCTAAACCATGACAGAAGCTCATGACTTCCAATTAGGCAAAGATCTTCCTGCCATCCCTTTATGCATGGCTACTAAATTGGGGAGGGCCAGGCATAGTAGTGTACCCCAGCTATTCAAGAGACTGAAGCAGAAGGCAGGCCAAACTGGGCAAGTTAGTGAGGCTTTGTGTCTCAAAATAAAATAAGAGACTTTTTTGGGGTTGAGGTGTAGCTCAATGGTAGATCACTTGCTTAGCATGGGAAAGGTACTGGGTTCCATCCCCAATACCACAAATAGCAAAAGAAACCAGAGGAGGACTTAATAATGTGTTGTTTAGATGAAGAGAAGAGAAGAGATGGAGGATGGAGGTTCCTATGGATGTCCAAAGTTTGACTATGGGACCTTCCTTTTGCCCCAAGCATCACAGCTCATGGAGTGCAGCAGACTCCAAGATTGCTTCCAAAGATGGGAACTTGACTCAAGATCGTCAGTCACAGCATCATCTCTGGGTTACTGAAGACAGTGTTCTAAGGACAGCAAGCACATAAGCTAGAGCAATGAGTGAATTGGGCATCTATCTAGAACTTCCATGGGAGCTGTTGGAAAGAACAGTCTCCTTCTGATAGATGCAAAACTGGAAGGACATAAGCCTGGGTGGAGCTGACAGAGGTCACCAAAAAGGGAGAATGTATTCATTATGGTATGGATCTGGAATGGGATCCCAAAAGCTCATGTGTTGGAAGCATGATTCCCTGTGCAGCAAGGTTCAGAGAGGGGCTTTCAGGCAATGATTGCACCATAAGGTGCAATATGGGCTCTGACCTCATCAGTGAATTGATCCATTTGATAGATTAATCCTTTAATAGCTGATGGACTACCAGGAGGTGGGAACTAATTGGAGGAAGTCAGTCACTGGGTCTGTGCCCCAGTCCCTTGCTAGCTTTCTCTGTTTCTTCATTCTGTGTCTGCCTCTGTCTCTCACTCTCTCTCTCCTTCATGGCTGCCATGAGCTGAGCTGCTTTCCTTCCGTCATGATGCTTCTACAGTGGAGTTGGCCCACCCTGGATGAAGACTTATGGAACTACAAACCAAAATCAATCTTTCCTCCTCTTAGTTGTTCTTGTCAGATAATTTGGTACAAGAGATGAAAATGTGGCTAACCCGTGTTTGATATTGAATTCAGTATACAGGATAGGAGAAGCAAGGAGGAAGACTGAAACTGGGTGCTGATGGAAGAATTTGGAGCCTGGATTGAACTGTGTCTGAAAGACCTGGGATTTTCCTTTCTATGATGAATAGATTTTTGTTTGTTTGTTTGTTTGGTGGGGGTATATATTGCTTGGTATCAAAAGCTCTCTGGCTTACGGAACTAATGAGAAGAACCAGAGTGTACACTTGAGGAATGTGTGTTTAATTTGGAATGGAAGTACAAGTTTCTTGAAGTGAAGGTGTGGAGTGGGGTAAGGAAGAGGTGACAGACTGTGAAATGAATTTGCTGTTAAGTCAGCTGCAATTTACTTCAATAAAAGAGAAAGACAGATCAGTGTATGGACGAATAATAAGGGTGTTAAGTGGGTAAATTTTTTAAAAAGCCTCTCTAGACACACATTAGGCATCTGTCAAAATACATGGAGGACTTCGAGTAACTTTCATAACTTGATCATGTAGATGGATGGAGGCTGTGGAGAAAGGAGGTCTTCCACACAACCAGATGTGTCTGGTTTATAGCACATTTCTATAAAATAATTTTTAATTGTATGGGTTTCAGAATATAGAGCTGATTGCTTTGAACACAGATACAGAAAGGCAACTGTGCTTTCCAAATATCTAATCTACAAAACATTGCAACAGATGCAGGAGGTTGGAGGCCTTGACAATTCTATTTAGCAAGCAGTAAAGGGAGAAATAAGGAAGGAGAGACACATTTTCCCCCGCTCTCACAGATTTAGTGTCCAGAATACTTCCTGACTCATTGTAGCCCATATGCCTCTACCCACTTTATGTTTTAAGCCCAAATATTTTATTCTCAAATTGAAGGTAGTCAAACCAAGTGGCTTTCCAATTCCGGGATGAAATGTTCCACCACAAGCCAGAAACCATTTAAAAAATCACCTACTACTTTCCCCTGAGCCTCATAAGCAAACAGATGTGCCATAACCAGGAATTGCATGTGTCTTATGGCCGTCTGCGGCATATGAACACACAGATACCCAAGTAGAAGAAAAAAAATCACTGGTATGCTGGGAAAAAATAGGTCTTTAGGAGAGCTACTCATATTTAAAATCTTTATTTAATCTGGAAAGTGGGTAAAATAAATGAAAGATGAAATGTAATTGAAACATCTCTAAATCAAAATGATGTTCTCATAATACCACTCTTAGCCTGTGTTTTACAGATATGCTTCCTCTAATTTGCCCTGGAAGCAGGGTTTTGTTTTTCCACTGATGGGTCTCAGTCAATGACGAGAATCCCTATGACTGTTCATTACTTATTACAGCCTAATCTCAGGCGAGGTGTGAATATTTATGAAGGCTGCTCCTTTTTCATTGGCTCTGATCCTGGTAGCCTTATTAAGACTAAGGTTTACACTAGATCTGTGCTCTTGGTAAGCAGGATAGCATTGTGAATGCAGGGAAGAGTTGGAGAGTTTTCAACAACAGCAACACCTGGGAGTCTTAAAAGTTGGAAGAGTTGGTGTAGCCCCCAGGCTGCGTTCTTGTAATGTATGCCAATTTTGAGATCCTGCCATTCCTTGCTTAGAGTTAATGATTTAAATTTTAAATACAAGAACTCTCTAAAAACGAGGGGAGGGGATAAAGTAGATCAACATTGAGAAAGTGGCAAATTTACTCTCAAAGGATCTATCACAGAATAACAAATGTACATATCCAAGAATCTTGTCATTTTTTAAGCATGGGATATAGAGTTTATTCCTTAAGAAAAAGATGCCAAAAAAAAAGAACGCACTAATTTTAAAAGTAGCATGTAAGTGTGTTCAGAAGAGAGAGAATGTGACCGTAAAGTTGTATTGTCCTCTAGGATGTATTAATTGCTGGCTGTTTGTTGAATCGACTTAGTGCATCCAAAATACAGACCATCAGAAGTTTCCTTAGCAAATTTACAGAATAATTTGAAGACATAACATTGGAAAAGGAAAATTTTGAAAATATATTGAGGTGGAATATGTGTGCTTATTTCATATAAATAAAAAAATTGATCTTTCCTGAACATAAATTTGGATAGTTTAGCTAAAAAAAGAAAGTATTTTTAAAACAAAATTCAAGTAACCTAGTACTTTTACTGTCTTTAGCCATCACACCAAACTAGATATAAATCCGGAGCATCTGTATTAGTGGTAAGGTGGAGTTAAATTTGAAAATTGTACTTATACAATGGCATTGCTCAGGGTGGGTGACTTCATGGTGGTGTGTTCTGCCCAGTTCCGTAGCACCACATACTCAGAAGAGCCCAGAGCTTGGTTTAATGCTATTCAGTGGCTGTCCTAACATTCTTAATTATTTTATCTTTGAACTTGTGTTTTGTAAGTAAACTCTAGATGGTCAATGGAACAATGTTCGAGTAGAGAATATATAAATAATCATTGCATCTGATATTCCTTTTGCATCATTTATAGGTAGTGTTCTCAAAGGTCTATCAACACTTTCTTATCAGTTCATTCACCAGTGCTGTGACCAAAAGACCTAACCAGAACAATTTTAGAGGAGGAAAAATTTATGTGGGGCTCAAGACTTCTAGGTCTCAGTCCATAGATGGCCAGCTCCATAGTTCTGAGCCCAAGATGAGGCAGAACATCATGGTGGAAGCATGTGAAAGAAGTGGCTGATGACCTGGCCACTGGGAAGCAAAGAGAGAGAGATCCCCTCAATAAGGACAAAATATATACTCTATATAAGGGTTAAAAAAGAACATAAAATGAGTTACTGTATCACAAACTTACGTTGTATGGGTGTGGTCACAAGCATTGCTAGAGTGAAAGGTTTTCCAGCAAATATTCTTTAGCACGCTGTAACAGGTTTTTATACAGGAGAGCTGAGAGCTTGAACTTGCCTCATTTCTTTCTAAGGCTGCAACACTCATTCCTACCAAAGTGTTGAGAACTACTTTCCTGTACCCCCTTTCTAACAAGTTTCTTAACGCTGTCCTTCCATTTCCATTTTAAAATGCCATGAACTTGCCTTTTAACTAACTGGGAGGAGCCCGTCAAACAGAGAAGACACTCTTCAGGTTCCCGTCGTTCCTGTCCCCACTTCCCTATCAATGAACTGAAGAAAATTCCGTAACCTTTCTGTGCTTTAGTATCTTTGTTTTGATAGAAAATTAAAATTTAATGTGATTTCCCTCTGCAATGGCCATCGTAAATGTAATAGAAATAATTTCAAATTGAAATTGTGATTTCATGACTCATTCAAATATTGTTCTAACGTCTGTTAAGTTAAACCACTAAGGTTTAACAAGGCAGCTTGTTTGTTGATATCAAAGGTTTGGACTGTGGCGTGGCTTGTCAAATTTCAGTCTGTAGGCCAGCAGCACAGGCAGCGTCTAGGAGCTTGGTAAAAATGCAGATTCCCAGGCACCGCGCCAGGCCCACCAAATCAGAATTTGTATCTTACCCAGATCCCCAAGTGATTGATGGGTGCATTAATGTTTGACAACTACTGGACTGCATGATTGACAAACTTCATTTGAATTTTCAGGCATGTGTGGCACAGAGCAGACAGCCTCACATCAGATCTCCAGATCACAGTTTGCAAAATATTAGAAGAGTGAGCTTCCCGATACACAAGTTCACTTTTTGTGTCTTAGCATCTTCATCTGCAAAAAAGGTGGTACATCAGCCTGGGGGTGTTATGAGGACTGCCAGGTGTTGCAGATAAACAGTTCAAACACTACCAGGCACAATCATTAAACATTTACCGCAAACCCATGAAGTAGATGTCAGATTCCTAGTGTGAGCTCTTTCATTAGACTTATAGTTCAGCAAAGGAAATTGGCAATGAAACAGTTGACATGTTAAAACAAAAAAAGAAAACAAAAATAACAACAAGAAAAAAGGAAGACAAAGAAGAACAAGTCACATAACGGTGCGCCCTGCCATGTCTGAAGATCAGCAGTGCTAAAACAGAGAGCCTCCAAAGGCTTTCAGAGAAGGTAACAAAGGCGTCAGTGTCTGAACCTGTTATTTTTGAAGCAGCTTCTGGAGCAAGGTTCCAGGCACAACGGTGAACATTTTGTTTTAGAATCCTTCCTTTCACTAGAATATTTTGGGGCCATCGAACCCAGCACTGGAGATAAAATGGCAATTCTGTTCATCCCACAACGTAATCTTAGAATCCAAGTACAAACTAGAACTTGGACGTAGTAACAGCGCCATGCTCATAAGATTTGTCTTTCTACCCAAAGAAAAGAAAAACTCCACATTCCTTTTTATAGAAATGCATATGTTTAACTTAGTAGCTTGGCCATATTCCAATTTACACTTTGCCTAAGAATTTTAGCCTGTAGACTTAGTATATATTTTTCTTCATTTCCCTTTACTATGCAATAAACAAGCAAACAAATAACTGTTATGTGGTATCGGTGGCATGAAATAGCTTCTCTTTTCCAGCACAGATGGGGTATCTTAATAATGGGAAGATGATCTCACACTTTAAAGTGCTTTGATATAAAAGGTGCCATATAAAAAGGAAGTTATTATTCTTACTTATAATGCCCTAAAAAAAGGATTTACCATCTAAATGGCTGCTGGAACTTAATGGCAGAATTGCTTATAATGCTACAATCAGTTGAGGCCAAATTCAATAAAAACTCCATCCGGCGTTCACACTGAGAAGACCCACATGTGCCTTTAATTTTTTTTTTTTAATTTCCTGGGCTTCCGGCCCAGAAATTGAATGGGAATTTTATTTAAACCTGGTCTTGTGTATCAACTTTTGGTAAATATCAGGTTTTCAGTTGACTTACATTTTGCTTTACATTTTGGGCAAAGAGAGGATACAGAACGTTTCCCGCCTCTTTCTCCATTCCTACATTTATGCATCTTTTACCTGTTATGAGCAGGAAACTGGGGCATACACTAAACATTCATCATTGCTTTTACAAATTTTAGGAAACACCCGCCTCCTTCTGCTACAACCACAGGATTCAAAATTCCATTAAATCCTTTCCCCTTACTAATCAGCTTTCCCCACCACGAGCAATGTAATCTGAGTTTGGAAATGACTCATGATTTGCAGAGGACTGCGAGGGGTTAGGGTTAGATTTCTCTGTGTCTAATTTAAAGGAGCTTCTTTCCTCTCTTTCTCCCCATTCTTTTGCTGCCCGGGGCTAGCTCTCCCTCCTTGATAAAAATGCTCTTTCCATTTCCATTGGACAGGACATATATGTATGTATTAGAAGGCAAATGCATTAAGAGGCATCTGCTTAGAAATATTAAAGAGGCAATGCCCGTGATGTTTGTGGGCATGGCAGCAATTGCACCGACTAGGTGTGAAGCAGGAGCGTAATTTGCATGGAAAGTTCTCTCTGCTCTTTCCAGAACACACAAGTTCTACCCAATAAAACATTTTGTCACACTCACGGGGTTTGCCAACATGGTCCCAGATTGCAAGCAAAAGATTATTTACAGTAACCAATAACAACTGAAATGAACATAAACAACCTTTCCGTACGGCTTCTAGCTCTTTTTTTTTTCTTTTGCTAAGCAGACAGACCTTAAGGAGTCCAAATTTACTGCAATTTAATTCTGATGGGGGAAGCACATTATTTTTATTTATAGCATCATACTCTAGCTATCCTTGCTTCCCCCACCCCTGCCACCCCTTTAAAACATAAATAATTCCAACCTTTTTTTTTTTAAATCTAGCCATTATTCTTACCAGGATGAGCCATTTCCTGATCAGAGATAAGACATAAGTGGCCACCAAGATCAGAGGAGGCTCTCAAATGCATGCTGGAACTCTGCAGTATGCTCATGGGGTAAGCAAACATCTTTACTGACCTAGTTCCAGGGTGGGAAGTCACCTTTCATTCAAGCAATTCCTTTGTGCCCAGGGAAGGACTTGGGGTCTGCATGCTTGTTTATTGTAGGAAGCAGCACCCTGCATCTTAGAGCTGTTCCACCTCCTTTCTTCTAAACTCCCTCAAGTATTCTCATAAGTTCCAACTCTATTGTGAGTTGCAGGAGATCAGACACTTGTTTCTTGGGGAAATGAATGAGAGTAAGAAAGAGCAATTGAAACCGTCATTTCCCAGGAAACCCCCTTTCAGATGTGGTTGACCAAGGTGGCTGCCCTTGAGATCCAGCTTTGTTCTGCCTGTAGGAGTCAGAGGAGAGGAGAGGGGAGGGGAGAGGAAGAAAGGCTGTAAACTCAAACTGAAATGTCTAGTGACCAAAGTGACTAGGTTTTTATTTATTTTTTTAATATAAAAGGAAAATAGGCTGTTGATACAATTTAAAAATAATGATGGATAATTGTAAAATGGAAAACTTTGCTCACAAGGACTGTTGTTAACATGGAACAACTTTCTAGAAATTATAAGCACATGTACATGTGTTATGATGTACATGTGTTATGATTTAGATGTTAGGTGTCTCCCAAAAGCTCATGTGTGAGACAATGCAAGAAGTCTTAGAGGTGAAATGATATGGTTATAAGAGCCTTCACCTAATCAGTGAACTGATCCCTGACAGAGATGAACTGGGTGGTAACAGAAGGCAGGTATTGTGTGGCTGAAGGAGGTGGGTCATCGGGGGTGTGCCTTTGGGTTAGGTATTTTGCATCTGGTAAACTGAGTCTCTTTCTGTTCCCTGGCTGTAATGCCCTGAGTCACTTTCCTTCTTCACACCCTACCCCATGATGTTGAGTCTCACCTTGAGCCCCAGGAATTCAGCCTCCTTCTATCTTTCTATGGACTGAGACCTCTGAAACCCTGAGTCCCCAAATTAACTTTTCCTCCTCTAAAAATGTTATTGTCAGGTCTTTTAGTGGTATTTAGTTGCAGCAGCAAAAAAAAAAAAAAAAAAAAAAAGACTAAAACAACGTGTCTGGGTATGTCTGGGAAGCCATTCATGTCCATGCTAGCAGACGCAGTAGCCCTGCCCTCCCCGAGGAGCTGCACCATATTCCTTTACACGTCTCCACTGTATTTTGATTAGCCACTCCTCTAGTGATTGACAGGTAGCTTGTATTCAACTTTCACCTACAAGTAAAGTTGCAGTGTTTGCATGGTGCGGGGAGATCACGCCCAGCAGGATTTGCACAGGTGTGGGGTGGGGTTCCTACCCACAAGCTCAACTCAAAGGCTTGGAACTTCAGCAAGCTTGTGTTCAAGTCCAGATGTTTCAACTGACCATTCATTATCTGAATTATTTAGGCAAATAAACAGAGTAAGACCTATTTCATAGAGACCTTGTAAAAATACAATTGGGATATTCTTACAATTGAGTCATTGAAATCTTAGGCAAATTATCTTCCTCATCACTAAATCAGGCAACAATAATAGGTATGAGGTTGGTCTGGGGACGCAAGAACTAATTCATGTACAGGGCGGTCCACTCCCTGTGTGTAGCTAACCCGTAACAATTATCGGCTTAATAAGGAAATTGGCAATTTCTGCACACTTGTGTGAGCGCAGCTGCAGCAGGTTTTCTTAGGAGTGGAATTGCTGCCTTTAACCCCGCGCGCCCTAGACCCCAGCTGTGCCGAACTAGGCCACCCAGTGGCGACACGCGGACCGCCGCCCATTCCGCGGAGTCTGGCCTCCGCAGGGCCGGGGCGCACGTGGGTGCCCGCGGCCCAGCTCAGGGCTGCCGGAGGCGCCGGCCCCCGTTGGCTGCTCCGCCGCGCTGCCCGCCCCTTTCTCCCACCCGTCTCCCCTCCCTCCCGTGCTCGCGCCGGAGCCTGAGCGGCGAGGCTCAGGCAGCGCTCTCCTGGCGCCGGCGGCAGCAGCCACAGCAGCCTGGCGCGCGGCGGCGGGCGGGCGGGCGCCGAGGTTCAGCCGGGAACAGCGCGGACCCGGGCGCTGCGGCGGGGGCTCGCGGGCGCGCACGCGGCCTCCAGGGCCCGGACCATCCGTAGCGGCGGAGGCGGCCGGCGGGCAGGCGGGGCGGGAGCCTGGCGAGCTGCAGGGACCAGGTAGGTGGGGAAGTCTAGCTGCTTGCGTGGGCCCCGGCGCAGCGACGAGCCACCTGCCTGGGAAACTTTGCGCACTGGCTTTGTGGCTCCTCATCCCCAAAGTTTGTGGGGAAGTGCACCCGATGGGGCCAGTTTAAAAGATGCTTCCCCCAGCCAGTTTGCTGTGGGGAGATTATTTCCCCCATCTCTAGAGCGAGGATTGGTTTCGAGATTGGAGATTCCGCTTCCCCAGTTGGGGCAGGGGGAAATGCAAGATAGGTCGTCGTGGCTTGCCCTTAGCCGCAGCGGATTTTGCCAATGAAAGTTGAAAAATAAGTTGTGAACCCTAGGGTTGCAGAGGAAGAAACCCAGGTGCGTGATGCAGGGGACGAGAACCGGATGACCTAGTGCCAAAAGCTGTCCTCTAGACTCCTAGGTCTAAGGAAGCCAGGATGGAGGGTTTTTCTATTAACTGTCAAGTTTTCCGGTCTGCATTTTCTTTCCAATCATAAATTTGCAGCATTAGATGAAATTCCCTGCCGGGTTTATTTCGCGGATTTTCTCTCAAGGGCTGTAGTGCATGTTTCTTGAGCGTGGACCGGGTCTTGGCTGCTTCTGTGTTCTCTGAGGAGCCCTGCAAAGCTAACCAAGCAGAAAATACCAGAAACACAAAACCAGGAAGTGCCAACCGGGCAGCCCCAGTCAGAGCACCATCAGGAAATTTTGGTTGCATGAAAAGCAAGAAAGGCTTCTGGGCTCTGCTTCTGCAAGGCGCCCTCCGGCTCACTAATCCCCATGTCCTTCCTTGGATTGCATTCCTTTCTGATTTACAGCGGGGAGATGCGCTCAGAGGAATGATTTAAGAAAGAAACGGTGCCCGTTATGTTGAGGACCTCAAACCTCCCTTGAGAACCAGAGGGAGGGGAACACATGGAGCTCTGGGAAAGGAATCCCGGTCTGTGAAGCTCAAGCCAAGATGTGGAGAAACAGACCTAGAGAAAGCAATAGACTGGGAGATGGGAGATGTGCAGGAGGGAGGTCAGAAACCCCAGCTCCTACAGAGGGTGGGTAAATCCAGAAATAATTTAAAAATGATTAAGCAGGAATAACTTGGAAAAAGAAAGACGGTCAGTCCTTGCTGTGATTTCTGTCTACCCCCACAGAGATGAATATTACACTAGTTGGAAAAGAATCCTGATCTGTAAATAGATTAAAAACAGGAATTAATCAGAACAGTGAGTCAGAACCCTTCAGAGATTGACAGGAGGAGTAATTGCCTTTGAAAGAGCTGTTATATCTCAATATCGAAGTCGAATGCGTTAGTTTTGCTTTGTTACCTCTGTTTACTAACAGAAACCCGACTTTGGCTTCAGTAACCTGGCATCTTTCTCGGTGGTCTTAACTCCTTGTGGGCTGCAGCATTCTGGAGGAGGTAGTCTGGAGATGGAGATGGTTATTATCCACATCCATCTGTGCAAAATTTGTAAGATGCCTACTAGGTCCAAGTCATTGGAACTGGAAAGAGGGTTGCTTGGAAATGCTGGGTGGAATCACGATGTTTGAACGCTTCAGAGTCCACACATGGTTTGAAAACCCCCGGAGGAATTGGTGTCCTCCAGGGAAACCAGCATAGTGGTGCGCGTTTTGCTTAGACAGGTGGTGAGACTGCGCCCTAGCAAGTGGCCCTCCTGTCTAAGGAGGGATAACTGAGTCAAAGAGTAGCTGATTGATTTGCATAGCAATAGATTCAGGAAGTGGCTGCCTCTCTGGTAACATGCAGCCCCATGTCATCCTCACTGTCTGGGTGTCTTTAATGTCATCTGCAAGAGACAGAGGCATAAAGTTCAGTTCTCCGGTAGAACTCTAACTTTTCAATCTCATTCACATCACAACCAGGTAGCCCAACAGTTTCTTAAAATGGCAGCAGCACATTTACTAGGACCAAAGTGCTGAGCCATTGCAAGTGGGCAAGGATTAGCTGCAGACAAGCTGTAGCCTTTCAGTTGCTGATTTATGTCTGATTTTTTCACTGGCACATTTTATATATGCCTTGTTATTACAAACTAATGGCCTCTTTGCTCTTCTAGCAAAATATGCATCTTTCTCTTTTATCAGTGCCTAATTCCTTCTCATTCATTCAGTGCACATCTTCTGTCTGTTTTTACTGCATAATTTAAGTGTCCAACTTGAAGTTCTCATTAACTTCTAATATGTTTTGTGCTGAAAGAATATATAGATATAATTGCTCCTTTCAGACTACAGGATCAATATATCACTGAACTTTGGCAGTGCCACCAAGCAGAGGATCTATGGCTGATTCAGTGGTCTGTGTTTTCCAGTCCCCATTTAGTACATTGTTAGCAGTAAATATAATGTTAAATTCATGCAGTGGGAGAGATCCCGGTGGCAGGAGGATGTATCTATGTTTTGTATGTTTGCATTTGGTATTGTCCGCAGTCCAGCTTATCTTAGTCAGTGATTTTGTCTCTTGAAAGATGAGGGTCTCTAAGGTGCTTGCCCATGGCTTTAATAAGCATATGTGAGTAGATGTAAGATTTTTAATATGCATACATACACAGATATATGATGGTCGCTTTGGGCTGATGAGCTGTTTCCCTCAAGTTTGATAACAGTACATTGGGTAATATCCTTTTGCAAAGATATTTGTTTTAATGAGAATATAGGATTATAGGATAGTGTTAAATATAATCTCTTTGCAATTTAGGGGTGACAGTTCTCAGACTCAGATTTGACTTCTATAAAAATTTCAGTGTGTTTAGTAGTTTTGAGTTTGCCGTTTCCCCCATCTTCTAAACACAGTAGAACATTTCTTTGTAAAATTTGCTGCATTAGTAACGCACTCACTTGTTAAAACTTTGTATGCCAAGTTTCATTACATAGTGCATTTTTATTTTCCTCCTTTTATGTACATGTTATAAACAAGAAATAAGGGTTTGTAATAAAAGTGCTGGCAGAAGTTTATAGCATTTCAAACAGTTCTGCTACTAGGAATGTAAATATTTGTGGAATCCTTACTGTGCAAGAAGCTACCTTGCAAACAGTGAGAGGAAAATGACTATTTTATTAAGTAGACTAAGATAATTCAGAAGGTATGCATATTCCTTATTGCAGTCACATTGGCATTGGAAGAAATAGATTACCTGTGTGACAGCAATTCCACAGCTCTCTCGTAGGTGCCTTGATAAATCAGAGGGGATTTTTCTGTTCTAAAGCAGGAGGAAAATGTTGTCCTATCTGTTTTCTAATCCGCTTGACTTTGATTACCTTTCAGACATTACGATGAGATCCGTAGCTCAAAACCCACTTTGATTAGATTTCTGATCAGGGAGGCTGTCCATATATTATTTTGATAGGATAAAGAATTCTTGGGGCTGTTACGATACTTCACATACTCTTATTTTGAAGAAGTGGAACAACTCAGATCTCATGTGACCTTTGTTTCTGATTCTAAAAAAAAAAGAGATCCTTCTCCTATTAGCCCACCTCCCTTCCTCTCCACCCACAGCATCCTTTTCTAAGTTACCCATTTTCTCCCTGGGACCACTCCTCTGGCTTCCCTATCTCCTTTTTCACGTCTTCCCCCAGATCATTCTGCACAGCTGGCATTTAAAAAAAAAGTGAGTTAAATTGGTATTCCTCTACTGACAACGCCTGAATGGCTTTCTGTTGTACTTAGAATAAAATCAGAACTGTTGTGTGTTGCCTCCAAAGCTGAGTAGGATTTAAACTCTACCTGTCCCTCGAGATCTCGCACCATGCTCGGGGGAGCAAGAGTGTCATGGAGTTGGTTCCTGTTCTGAAGTGTGGTTGAGTGTTTTCCTGCCTTCAGTATGATTCTGTCCTTATTCTTGGAAATCCACCCCTCCCCAGCCGTCCTCCTAAACTCTATGCCTGTGCGCGTGTCCACGCATACACACACACACACGCACGCAGTTGCTGCGGCTTATCCCGTAGGTCATGATTTAAATATCATTTACACAGATTTCTTTTGTCCAGCAACACACCTTCCTGCTCACTTTCCCATAGCTTCTGTGATAAGGCACATTTCCTTAATCGTTGTAGGCATTCGGTTGTGGATCTCACTTGTGCTGTGCTCCCACGTGCGGGGCAGCACCGGTTACAGTACCTCCTCGCACTGAGCTTGGTAGACCCTTTAGAACTCAGCCTTTGGGGGTGCTGAGTTTGCATCATCAGCCCACTGCAGCCTCTTTCCAAAGATCCTGCCTGTCAAGTAGGTCCTTGTTCAGCGGAGATCGCTGCTGACCTTCACTGTCCTCTCTGTCGCATTGCCATGGTCTCCTAGATCTCTTGAACATCCACTTTCCTCTGAAGCTGGCACCAGCTTAGGGTTCCCTTCTTTCTTTTGCTCTCTTCATGGGGTTCAGGGCATGTGACCTCAGAGGTCAATGGACCGTTGCTGTTGTGACTTGTCAACCAATTAAACATACAGGAACGGTTATTTGGTTATCATGTGCCAGCCTGGATTCTAGGCTCTGCCCTCTCTGCCCACTTCTTACCTAAGTACAGCTGTTAAATAAAGGACTTTCCATGGGGTGTGGTGGAGCACGCCTGTGATCCCAGTGACTCCAGAGGCTGAGACAGGAGGGTTGCAAGTTTGAGGCCAGCCTCAGCAATTTAATGAGGCCCTCAGTGAATTAGACCCTGTCTCAAAATAAAAAGAAAATAAAAAAGGGTTGCAGATGTAACTTAGCGGTAAAGGATCCCTAGTCTAAATCTTTAGTAGCAAATAAAAAAATAAAATTAAAAGGACTTTCCTCCTCACTCCCTCTGTTTCCTGGGTGCTCCCACCCACGGTACAGTATTAATCCATGAGCCAGACCACCTGGTTCACTTGTTACCCACTTCCTGGAGAAAAATTGCTAGTGAGCTACTGAGGCAGCCCATGGTTATGGGACTTCTTCCCAATTCTCCCCTGCAACCTCACAGTCCAATCACAGAGCCTTCCTAAACTTCCTTGAAAATGCAGTGGGACCCCTGTGGCTTTAGTTTCCTTGCATGTCCCTGTGTCCCTGGAATACCATGACTACCACTCTGTGCCTTCCCATCCACATACCTGTCTCGCCCTCGATTTGGGCATAGACTTCTGACTTCCTACCACTGGCCTGGGTGATAGCCATCCATCGGTTCCTCCCGGAAGCCTGACTACCCACCAGACAGGTTGAAGGTTGAACCACAAACATAACAAGCTCTCTACTCTCAACCATTTTTAAAAACATCTTTTTTTTTTAAGAGAGAGAATCAATTTTATAGTTTTTCATGTGGCTTTCATTGCTCCAACACTTTGTTCTGTACATGGCGCTGGGGTTCAAATCTGCATCCTAGTGCATGCCAGACAAGCACCTCAACTGCTCCAGCCCCTTAAAACATCCTCTTTACAGAAAGAATGGACAATCATTCAATATTGTGAAACTGTTTAATGCCAGCCTTTTCTAATACTCTGGGGTAGAATGGCACACACATATTAGGACTTTGGTAAATATTTGTGGAGTGGAAGAATGTCTAGTCTCTTTCATTGGCATGGAATTCTGCTGTAGTTATAGTGGGACTTTTTATTCTGGGACTTAAAGTTATTTCAGGTTTTGTGTTGCACAGTTTCTGAGTGACATCCCATGGACTGACATCAGGTGAATATCTTGTTGTGATCTGAATTTAGAAAATTCTGCGATGCATATTCTCTAAAGGAAACCTCTGCTAAAGGTTTTAAGTCCTGTTGGCTGGTCCTTCGTAAAATGAGCTGACTTCAATGCAAGTAAGTAATTTGAAATCCTCAAGATGCATCCTTTATTAAAATGTTGGTATATGACAGAAGCCAGTAAATGGCTGTATCACAACAAATCTAAAGCCCATCTTCCTAAACTGTAAATAATGACTTATGCGTGACAACTTTACAGGCATTAGCTAGTTTTATTAGTCATCCAGCAGAGGAAGTCCCCCTCATCATGCTGGAAATTCTTTCTGTGTTCCATAGTTTCAAATACCTACTTTCTTTCTGCAAAAATGTTCTGGAGTTCTGCTGAACTGATCAAAACTCCTTGGTCCTTATAAGACTCTGAATCAGCTCTGGGGTGAGGCTTATTAACCTGCATTTTAAAGGTTTTTTTTTTTTAAGAGAGAATCAATTATAATTGGCTTTTTCACTTGGCTTTTGTTGCTCCAACACTGCATTGTATGTGTGGTGCTGAAGTTCAGACCCACGTCCTCACACATTCCAGGCAAACGCTGTAACCACTGAACCACTGCTCCAGCCCCTAAAGTTTTTTTTTTTTAAATTTAAAATAATTGTAGTCCCAGAGGGAAATACAGAAATAGCACAAAGAGTTCCGTATATCTTAGTCATCTTTCCCTGTGGTTACCTTGTATGTAGAGCAATACCAGAATCAGGATATTGCAGGAGTGCATTACTGTTTGCTAGACGGCAAGCGTTATTCAGTTTTTGGGGTTTTTAAAACCTGATTTCCTGAGTACGTGTGCAGCTTCATGCAGTTCTAACCCATGCGCACATTCACACATCTCTGGGTTGAACTAAAGTATAAATGTCCTGAGAGGTCCCCTTTTCATGTGAGCATGCACTGATGAACTACTTTTTGCAAGTGTCTTCTAGCTTTGAAAAATTCTGCTTCTGTAGACCTTGCTCACTGAAAGTATTTCACCTTCAATACCATGAATTCTTTCCTCTTGGAGATAGCTGCAAAAGTTTCAATGGAGGTGGGAATTCTCAAGATGTTTCTAAATCTGGGTTTGACATTTGGGTGGGTCTGTCCTGACTTCTCCAAAATTCTGCAGGTAGCAAGAGTGTCTGTTGATCGGTGCAGTGGGGTTTGGGCGGGATTGTTAAGCTTCCAGGGAAAGACCCGAAGTGAAGGCTTCCTTGTGTGTTCTCAGGGAACTGTGGTCCACTTTTATTTCTCACTTAGAAATAAATAGTCACCCTTTATAATAACCTATTGCAGGGGATGGTGATGACACTTTTCAGGCAATTAAAATCAGCCTGAACTATACAACTTGTGATCTAATTGGACGCCTGTTCCTCACTTAGACTGGTCGCCTGTCCACGTGGAAAGCAGCTGAGAGCGGCTGATGATCAGTCCTCCTTTACTAATTCTGGAGAATATTCTAAAGACCCTGAAATACAGAGAAGGCACATTTGTACCGAAATTAGGCGTGTGTGACGCTGGGTCCCTCACCATTCCCTTTACCTGCAGAAGCTGTTCCGTTTGTGTGCATTAGACAGCGTAAGCCACCTTTCTGAACTGTTTTAAGGAATGCCTTGCTAGGGCTTCTGTTTATTTTAGGTAAACTAACCAAAACCCTGTGCAGAACTGCATGCTTTGGAAATTGAAGTCTTCTAGGTCAAGGGTTCTCTCTTTTTCATTGCATTAAATATAGTTTTCCTCATATGTATTGTAAAGATATACATGCTTATATTTACTATTACTTTATTGGACGTTTTCATCAATATCGAATAGCGTGTTCTCTTATGTAATTGTTTCTGTAGTATTTCATGGAAATAGTTTTGAAAAGGAAGGAAAGGGTCTGAACGTGTGGGCTTCAATATGTCATTAAACCAATCACGTATTCTTTGAAGATGCTTATAAGTCGAGGGTGCATTTCTATATAATGGGAAATTCTACAATATAGGAATTATTTTTTGAATGCTCCATGATTGTCTGTGGCTGCATTTTTGCATTATGACTTGCTTGGGAAATGTTTCGTGATTCCTTTAACAAGTCTTTGTGAAATTTATCTCTTCAGTCTTGGTTTTGCATTCTTTCATTTGAACTTTTTGATTATTTCTTTGTCATCTTTCTCCACACCCTACTTTGGTCTTAAGCACCCACCATGCATACACACTCGTGTGTGCACACACACCTACATGTTGCAGAAGATTTAGATTAGGATGAAGGATGGGATTAACTCCATGTGCATCATTTTTTTTCTTTTTTTTTTTTTAAGAGAGAGGGAAAGTGAGAGAGACAGAGAAAGAAACAACTTTATTTAGTTTTTCACATGGCCTTAGTTGCTCCAACACTTAGTTGTGTACGTGGTACTGGGGTTTTAACCCAGGCCCTCGTGCTTGCCAGGCAAGCGCCGAAACCACTGAGCCACCGCTCCAGCCGCATGTGCATCATTTTCAACATGATGTTTTAAATATATACATTTTATGGAGAAGTTCCATTTAATAATATATCCAAACCTCATATACTTATTTTTTTTTTGCAGTGAAAACACTTAAAATCCACTCTTCTTAATTTTCAAGGATGCATTACATTAGGTTGTTATTAGAATATTCAGCATGTTGTACAATGGGTCCCTTGAGCTTCTTCCTGTTGTCTAACTGAAATTCTGTATCTTTTGGCTAATAGCCCTGCTACCCCTCCCAGCCTGCAGTAACGGCCAGTGTACTCTCCACTTAAGTGGGTTTAACTTTGGTTATGTATCTAAGTGAGCCCATGTGCTATTTGTCTCTGGACCTGGCTTATTTCACTTAACATAATGTCCTCCACATTCATCTGTGATATTGAAAATGTCAGGATTCCCTAGTGAAGTTAGCCAAACCCAGATAGTCAAGGGCTGAATGTTTTCCCTCATTTGTGGTGGCTGGAGTTGAACCCAGGCTTGGGGGAAAGGTAGAGAAACTCATGGATTAGGACCATAGAACAAAAACACAATTTGTTAATATTTATGAGATGCAGTTGCAAGATACAGCATAAGATATTTCAACAAGCTGTGCTGCATGCCTTTACAGAAATGTAAATGCTTAATACTATTGCTAATACGTATCAAAGAATAATAAGAGACGATAGAAAGGGAGGAGAAGGGAAAAAGTTGGAACTGAGATAAAGTAAGGTACATTCCACGCATTTATAAATATGTCACTGTATGTACTATAGTCATGCATATAAAAATGTTCATCATGGGTGTAAGAATTATGACACTGTACTTACACTGTACTTGGGGTGTTTATTTATTTATTTTTTGGTTGGATAAATATAGGACCCAGAAGAGAGGCAAGGGATTGGGGAATGGGAGGAGGGAGGTAGAGGGGTGTGGCAGGGTGGGGAACTTGACCAAATTGCTATATTGTGTGCTTCTAGGAATATATATGTGACAACAGACCCCATCATTGTGTACAACTATAATGCACTAATACAAAAATTGAAAAAAATGAAATGTCAGGATTCCCTGTTTTTAGGTTTCAGCCATATTGGATCTCATATGCATGGCACATCCTCTTTTCCTGTGCATCCTTTGGCAGGCACCTAGTGTGACTTCTCGTCCTGGCTACCATGAGTCATGCTGCCATGAACCTGTCTCTCCAATGCACATGCCTTTCCTTTCCTTTGGCTGGGTACCCAGTGATGGTGTCTTTTGGGGAAGCTCCGTACCGTTTCCCCAGTGGCGCTGGTAATTGGCACTCCCCCGACAGTGGGCAATGCTGGCTCTTGTCCACTTCCTCACCCCACTTGTTCTCTTAGGTCTTAGGGAGAAGCCTTCTAGCAGGTGTGAGGTGCTGCCTCCTGGTGGTTTCATTGTGCATTGCTCTGATGCTGAGCCCCTTGTCCTCCTGTGCTGGCCACTTGCAAATCTTCCTCTGAGAAATGTTTATTCAAATCCTTCACCCCTTGTCTAGTCAGGATATTTGATTCCTTGTTATTGAGTTGTTTCTCTTTCTTGTGTAGTTTGCAAATCAACCCCTCACAGATACAGGGTTTCCACATTTTTTCTCTATTCTCTAGGTTGAAGTGAAGAAACAGTCACTGTGTTGTGTGTTTCCTTAAAGCTGCAGAATCTTTCTAGTATGGTGCCATCCCATTGTCTGTTTCCAGTTTTATTGCCTTTGCTTTGGGGGTCATATCCAAAAATTCATTGTCTAGACCAATGTCATGAGGCTTTTTGCCTGAGTTTCTTCTAGTAGCTTGATGGTTTCCAGTCTTACCTTTAAGACTTTACTGCATTCTGAGTTGATTTTTCTTCATGGTTTCAGCTGAGATCCTAATTGCATCCTTCTCCATGTAAATACCCAGTTTTCCCAGCGCCATTTATTGATGAGACTGTCCTTTCCCTTTATATATTCTTGGCACCATTGCTGAAAATCAAGTGATCAAAAGCATGGATTTATTTCCGTATGTTGTGTTCTGTTCTATTTATCTGGGTGCCCATGTTTGTTCCAGTACCATGATGTTTTGATCTCTAGGGTATTATAGTATATTTTGAAGTCAGGGTTTGGTATTTACAACTTTGTTCTTCTTGTTCAAGATTGCTTTGGCTATTTGGGGTCTTTGGCAATTCAATACAAATTCTAGAATATTTAAATATTTTGTGAAAAATATCTTTGTAGAGTTTTAATAGACATTGTATTGAATCCATAGATTGCTTTGGGTAACGTGGAAATTTCTCATAATATTAATTTTTCCAGTCTATGAACATGGGATATCGCTCTACTTATTAGACCCAGGCCTGTGTGAAAGGTGGTCAGCTCTCATGTGTTAGACCCAGCAAAGGCATAGTAACACATAACCTAGGCATTCATAGAGATGTATGGGGAAGGAGCAGGGAGGGGATTGGGGGAGGAGTAAGGGTGGGAGAATAGGGTGGGATCTAGGGGATAAATCTAATTTTAAGAATATATACATATCATTGTTTCCTTGGATGCATTTTTGATTGTACATTAACTAAATTTCTTAATAAAAATGTGTTATAAATTTTTTTTTCAATTTCAAACCAATTATAACAAAAATAATTCTTTTTATAATTGTAGGTAACAGAAACTATCTGAAGTCTTTCCACTTTTTTGTTGCTTTGTAAATGCAGAGGTTAGATCTTGTTCTGGTAACATGTGACCCAGAAATCTCAGTAGTTTCTCACTGACATGTGTTACTGAGAGCTATCTGCACATCTGCATGTCTTTCTACAATGCTGTGAACTGACTGTCTTCCTGCTCTTCTGAGTAGCTTCTTATTCGGGGGGTAGTTTGAAGCTACATCCCGGTAGTGGATCCTGTAGTCTCATCCAACCAATGATACGAGGCCAACATAAGTGTCTACCACCTGCATAGAATATAAGCTGCTCATGGCTCACAGTGCATCCTTGGCTGGGGATTTCTCATTGGCTTGCAGAGCTGTCTCAGCGAAGGTTGTGTCTCCGTGGGTGTTGACACATGATCATTGACCAGCTGATACATCATCACAGGCACAGAAAGCTGGGCGATTTTAGTTTGGACAACTCTGAAGGGCACTCCCAATCCTGGGAGGCCTTGTGGCATCTTCTGGGTCCCAGCTGCAGTAGTACTCAGGTACAGCAGTACTGCAAGCTTCAATATCTTGTGCCTATACATGCTTTTACCTTCTCATGACTTCTTTCAAGAACACTCCTTGGTCTCAACTTCTTTCCTCAACCCATTTCTCGGATTTTGTCTCTGGATAACCTAAGTTAGGAAAGACCCATATCAGAGTCATGCTGTTCTTATTGCAAGGGTAGAAACCCAGGATGCTTAACGAAGCCGTGTGATTGCTTTAGCAGATTGGCTAGGGCTAGTCGTGTGGCAGGCTTATTTCTTATATTTCATTTGCTAGAAATTGCAGGGCCAATAAAGAGAGTGGGGGGAGGTAAGCCAGCATGTACAAACAGTAATAGTGTCTATTATGGTCTGCCTCTCGTAGTGTCATACCTAAGATGCATGCTTAGCTACGTGTGCCCATAGTGCATTCATTTTCTCTTAGTCTGTTCTTGGTCCTGTAACAGAATATCTGAGATGGGTTAATTAGTAGAAAAAAATGGTGATTTTTGTTCATGGATCAGGAGGACTGGAAGTCCAGTGATTGGACAGTCCCACCTGGTGAGGGCCTTGATCACATAAATGGAAGGGCAGGCATGGACCAGGAAGATGCAGGACACAAGTACCTAGCTTGTTTTGTAGCAGCCTGCTTTTGCAGTGAGAGATCCAGTCTCTCACAACAGGAGCTGCTCCTCAGGACTCTCCCCAAAGAAACCAAAATCTGAACCTGCCTCCCACCCATGGCCCTGTGGGCGGAGACACAGGGTCAACATGGGTCTGGGGTAAAGAAGGGCATTTGTGAGCAATCTGCCCATGTGAGTTAGCTGTGACCACCATAACTACATAGAGAAGCCCACGGAACTTCATTCACTGCCGACAGGGGAAGCTTCTGCAGCTCTCCTTCCCTCTGCTTGGCTGGTGGCACTGCTGGAAGTCATTGGTTTGCTGGTGTTTTCCTGGGTCGTCTTGGAGTTGGGCCATCTGGACTGGGCTTGCTCAAGCTGCAGCTCTGTCTGGCTGTTTCTACATCTCATGGTGGGGCTCTGGCTGAAGGAGGAGCACCATGATGAAAATTGTTCTCCTACCAATTGCAGAGGTGCAAAACAAAACAAAAACAAACAACAGCAACACAAAACAAATGGAGACGCACAAGGACTTTTAAGATTTTACCTTACCAGGAGCAGTGACACATGCTTGTAGTCCCAAGTGGCTCTGGAGCCTGAGGCAGGAGGATTGCAGTTAAGGTCAGCCTCAGCAACTGAGGCCCAATGCAACTTAGTGAGACCCTGTCTCAAAATAAAAATAAATAAATAACATGAAAAGATCTGGGGATGTGGCTCCGTGGTTGAGCATCTCTGGATTCAATCCCTGGTACCCAACCCCCCCCCCAAAAAAAATAAGCAAAAATCTTCTCTTGCAACTAGTATATTTTCACATCTGCCTCATTCTGTTGGCCGTAAGAAGAAACAAGAAACAGGACTACAGGACTCAGTGCAAAGTCAAGAGGGGTGGGTGCTATCCTCTGCCTTGTTAGTGCAAAGAATTGTGAGGTCACCTGGTGGAAGGCATAGATGTATGGCGAGAGAAGTTTGGGGCTAGTGTTGCACCAAACCTTGCAGCCGTTGAGCACTACAAAGCCCTCCAGATTTTAGTTGCTTTTCAGAGTACAAACTTGAATTGTAAAATATCACTCTATTACATATGAATGAATTACAACTCTGAACCTGTGTGAGGCCCAGGAGTACACAGAGGCAGGAAATGTATTGAAAGTCCTACAGAACATGCAGTCCCATCGGAGGAGCCACTTACGTTTTTGAGAGTCTAGTGAAGAACCGTAGGCTGTTTTGCTCAGTGGTAATGTACATGCTTCTTAATCCCTGCCATTTCATAGTTTGTGACCTTGGGAAAATGAGTTGCCTCCTCCATGTCTCGGTTTCTCCGTTTGTAAAGTTGGATCTTTGGCCTCTAGTATATAAATTTGTTGCATAGAATGCATGAAGGGAGGCCAGCCTCTGGGCCACCTCAATAAAGCCTAGCTGTTGCTGTGTGCTGTTGTGTTGGTGTTGTTGTTATTCACAACATACGTTCTATCTATGCATTCATGGAATGAAAGATATGTTGTACACAAAAGAAACAGCATTGCAGAGTTAAAGGAGACTAATGTGACTCTCAGCTGGAAGGACGGGAAGGTTTCATAGGAACTCGTGGTGGGGTTGCACACTTGAGATGGGGTGGAGGCCATGTAGGAGTGAAGGCTGTCTGGTGAGTAAGAGCTGGCTTGGCATGTTCTTGAACCAGGGAGTTGTCCCATGTCTGTTGCAGTTGAGAGGGTTCATAACGGGGACCCATGGCACATGTACATTGTGGTGAGATGGTAATGACCTTGATTGGTGCAGAGTCTCCTCCACTCAGGTATCCATGCATGAAGGCAGTGCTAAAGCTGTGGGTGTCGTGAAGATAAAGGAATATCCTAGAGACGTTGGGGAGGGATGTACGTAAAATCTCTCTTAAATCAATTTCAATTTTTGTTTCAAAAATTATTGTAAAGCATAGTGATTGGGAATACATTTTACTGGTGAGACAAAAAGAATCATATAAGTCCTCAAGCCAGAAAACCAGGTTCGTGACCTAATGGGAGATGGAACCCTGATCGCCCACGCCTAGAAGCCGGGAGTGTGTCTTCCAGAGTGTGTCCCCTCACCAGAAGAAAGTGTGGCTGCAGACGAGAGCTGCTGCCTCCCCCTGTGGCGATGCTTGGGGAACTTTCCTGGGACCCCAAGTTGGACGCACTTTTCTCTCCATCTGTCGCATTTCATGCTCAGGACTGAAACCAAAGTGACTCTTCTGATGCCTTCCAAATTCCCCATCCTCCTTTCTAGGGCTGCCTCTCCTTCTCTGCTCTTCCGGTCAGAGTCTTTGGTCAGATCCCTTTCTTTCTCCTGCATGTGAATCATTCCTTTTTTCCCCACCAGAATGAAAAGCTGTCATCTGCTCGCTGTGTTTCTCTTTTCCTTCATTTTTACCTGTCATCTGCTACCTGGTTCTCTTCACCTGTGTCAGATTCATAGCCACCCTTTTAAAGGTTTCTCTTCATCTCTCTTTTGCCCTTACCTGCTTTATGCAGAGGTTTGGACCCGTTGGTCCATTGCTGGCTTTGTCACTGTTCAAGGACGGTTGGGAGGGTGTGACTTCCCCTGCCCCATGGATGTCTGGCCAGCTGATGTGCCCTGGCCAATGCCTTGCAATTCTTTCACATTTACTCACTTCCTGCAGGGCCTTTGGAGCCTGAACTTGGTTTCTGGCAATGGCTCTGGTGGTTCTGGAAGCTCCTGCTGAGATGGAGCTTCTGTGAGCCTGGGTCCTGAGGGACTTCCATGAGCAGAACCCTCTGCCAACATGAGCAAGATAAAGCATGGCTGCCTCCAGCCCCAGAGGTGTTCAAGTCGCTGGTTACTGCAGCACAGCCTGACTTGTACTGATTAACAAGCCACCCCTCCTTGGAGGTTTCAGAGCTTCTCAGCCTCAAGGTACATAGCTCCCCAGTTTTTTTTCTTGACATTTTTTTCCCACCCGTCCTATCCCACCATGACCAGCCAATGGCATCAGCATGAACCCAATTGCTCAAACACTGATTTCTTCCTGACACCCCCCTTTTAAAGCCCATATAGAATTAGCACACAAGTCTTATTTTTCCTATGTCTGAAATATCTCCAGAAACTGCCCATTTTTCCTCCACCTTTAGTGCTAACATTAAAAAAATAATAATTGGTGCTTCATAGTTGTGCATAACGAAGAGATTTGTTGTTACACATTCATATATGCACACACAATCACAATATATTTTAGTGCCAACATTTTTATCTAAAGCATCACCATCATTTGTCTCAGTGTCTGGTCTGGCTTCGCTTGTCTCTGTACCTCTTCTCAATAATTTTGGTAGTGATTCTATATCACAGCCTAGTTAAGTAGGAAAGCCTCCTGAAATCCTTAGGGAACTTTGGGGAATTTGAGTTGCTCTTAGGGCAAATTCCAGATTACCTGATAACGCTTCTACGACCTCATGATTGTACTCCTCCTGCCCTTTCTGGCTTGATCATGGGGATCTCCTACCGATGCTTGCTTGATAGCTCGTTTCCTGATAAGGCCTTAGGACCTGCTGGAGGACTTTCCAGGGTCCCCTTCCTTCCCCTGGTGCTTTTGCTCCACCCACCCCACCCCACATGTACCTTCAGACAGATACTTGCCTGGCAGCCATTGCTTGGTCACTCCTACTCCTACCTTTCAAATCAAGCAACTCACCGAGGGCTGGGAGAGCAGTTCAGGGGTAATAGTGTGTGACTCTTCTGTAAGGCTTGGTTCCCAAACTTAGCAAAAAACTTGCTTCTCTTGGTTATCCCAGTACCCCAGTGCATGGCATAAAGTAGGCTTTCTAAAATAGTGAACACATTCAATAGAATTCATAAATAACCTACAGATCACTCACAATCTTATTTTTTGTTTGGAGTCATGAAAGCTTCCGTATACTTTAGATTTTTAGCACTGTTTAATGTGGATTAATTATGTTCTAAGTGTTATGCTACCCACTTCATTTAATCCTCATAGGAAATGAGCTATGTAACTGTCTTCTCATGATGCTCACCATATTGCTTCAACATAGCTACCTCTTGGTTTCAGAAATATCTCCCTGTATATATTTAAGTTTCCTATGATATCAATTATTATAATTACCTCTGGCTTGTCTGTGTACTCTCTAAATTTTAAGATTGCTCTGAGACCTGGTCACTTATGCATGGCATATTGTTACCTCCAACATAGTAGGCATTCCATACCTATTTCATGAATAAATTATCATGCTTAAGTTCACATTAAATGGTTGACAGTATTATACTTAATTTTATCTTATTGCCAAATGCATAGCAGATACCTCAGCAAGTATTTTTTCTTTGATTCTTTTATAGTTAATATGAGCTGCTGTACACCAAGGATTGTGTTGTAACTATGCAAATCACATGATCTCAAATTCAACTGTAAGTGTATCAGTCATTTATTGCTATGTAACAAAACTGTTCCTCCACTTAGTGGTTCACATCAGTCCACTTTTTACTGTTCTATGTGGGTTGAGGATTTGAACAGAGGTTTCAGATAAAAAGGTCTTTGATCCATGTGGTATTGGCAGGGCTGAAGCATCTAAGAAGCTTTTCCTGACAAGTTTATGCCTCAGCTGGGATAGGTGGAATGACTGGGACCTGGCTGCGTTGATGTCTCCTTGTCCCTATCCAGGAATCCAACTCTGATTTCCTTGTCCTGTGCACCAAGAGAATCTACCCCTTCCATGTTCTGCTGGTTGAAGCATGCCATCACGTTCTGCTGGTTGAAGCATGCTACCATATTCTGCTTCTTGAAGCATGTTACAAGGGCCGGCACAGAATCCAGAGTGGGCTAGCACCCTGCCTCTTGCTGGAGACCGGTGGGGTTAAATGAATCACTGGCTGTCACTCTGCCATTTTCCACTCTAAGAGAACTATTTGAAGCTACTTATGTCCTCCTTTCCTCCTAGAGGTTTCCAAGATATCCCTAATTGGTGTGCACTATGGAATGTGCCTTGCGTGAAATCTGCTGTCTTCCGAATTACTGAACATGGATGTGGCTTTTAAAACCTGCAGTAATTTCTAACCTGCCTACATGACTTGACCTTCCTGTTTTCCTCTCCATTAACACATTTATTTTTAGTATCACAGAAGTTATTTAATTTATATGATTAAGAACAATAAACAGAAATTAATCTTCATGAATGAATTAGGGTGAACACTGTCACCTGCAAAGATGGCTTTTAACATTATGAGCTTGTACTGAGCACGTCATGATGCCTGTTTGATTGGTTTTAAAATTTACACACACAGAATAGAAATCTCTGAAAATGAACCCTGCCCTCTCACCCCAGCCCATGGTAAAGCACGTGAGCAAGAAGTTTTCCTCTTATCTGAGTGCCACTCTGACTTCATCTGTTTTTAAAAATAAATGTGCTGTTCAATATCATGAATAATTTAGTGAAAGGAGTTGTGGTTTGGGGGCTGTTTTCCTTTTAGTAATTGTATATTCCATTTCATAAAACCACAGCTAGTAGCTAGGAAGAACCCAGTCTGAGTTGTTCCTTATTCATTAAAAAAAATACATCTGATAAAATGTAGATCCAGAAAGATTTTTGCTTAGAATCTAGAGATTTTTCACATGTATTGAAACCTGAGAAGAGGTTTATATATCTAATAAAATCATTATTCTAAGGATACTGATGTGAAGTCTTTCTTCTGGAGCTTAATAAAGAATGGTTTTCTGTTTGAGGACCAAACTAGCACACACCTGATGTAGAGAAGCCTGTTACGATCAACAGCTGTTGATAGATTCCTTGTGTCATCCTCTGAACAGGTGGAGAGTCTGTCGAGCCCCCTTCTCCAGGATTCTGCACACTCGGAATGGATGGGCGTTTGAATTGCACAAGACTCCTGCTAGCGTAGTGAGGTTAGGAGGAATCAGATGGAACGTCAGGGTCCTGTTCCCCTAAGGTGACAGGGTGGGTCCCAGGTTATCACTGTGACAGGTACACAGGTCATGGTGAGGACATCAGGCCTCCTGTCTTTGAGAGTAGAGCCCTCTACTGACGGAATGACGCCACCCCCAGCTTCCAGGACCTTGGTGCTCAAGTTCATATTCTAAACTCACTACTGGTCTGTTTGGGGTAGGGTTGTGCTTTTTAAATTCCAACAATTTGTTGCGGGTTTTTATTGATATACATTGCCTCATACCTTTTCTGAAGCAGGAAATGCAGTTGTGAAGATCAGCCATGCTGTTATACACTTAGTATTGCAGGGGGCTGGTGGAACTGTCCACTAGCAAGTAACCGGGGAGCCTGGCAAGTCGGTGCAGGGCCCAGCGTGGGCTGGGTGCTGACAGCCACCACAGCGTCTGAGTGGGCATCCCCTGGGCAGGAGCTAGGGGACCGCACTGTGCTCTTGGAGTCTCATCTCTTCCGTCCTCTCTTGTCTTTTATCTCCTGTGACCCTCATTCAAAGTCCCACCTTCCCAGCCTCCAGAGAGTGAATTATCAGCTGCCAGTGTGGCTTGGAGGTGGGAGGGTATTGGGCAAAGAGCTATATATTTGCTATTTCCTTTCTATTACAATTTTTAAATCAATGAGACATCTCCCACTATCAAGGTGGACTTCCTGTTAGCAAATGTTAAAATAATAGGAGCAGCCAGGCGTGATGGCCCATGCTTGTCATCTAAGCCACACAGGAGTCCAACACAGGAGGACAGCAGGTTCCAGGCCAACCTGGGAAACTAAGCAAGATCCTGTCTTTAAGATAGATAGATAGATAGATAGATGATAGAAAGAAAGAAAGAAAGATAGAAAGATAAATGATAGATAGATGATAGACAGAAAGAAAGAATAATACAAAGATCAGCACACATTAATCCCTCTCTGAGAACAGTCCCAACCAATAAACAGCCCCAAAGCGAGATTTTTGCACAGTCCCTCTTAACTATATTGTTTTATAAATTTAAACTTACTGAGCTTTGGTTTCCTCGTGTGTATAATCAATTTGTCCTGACTCTTATGAAATTAAAACTATCACAGTTTCTTGAATGAGAGCACTTGGTCATGAGTAGTTGTCTCCAACAAGAATGGTATATCCTGCAACTTAACGATCTGCTTGGATTTTAGAGAGCCCAGGAGTTGTAGACTAATGTTACTCTTCGGGGAGTGTGAGGTCAGCTGCCGTCTGTCTGATGTTCTTTGCTTTCCATGAGCACATCACCTTTGCACCAGAAGTTATGAAACAGAAGAGAACATGCAATTTTTCTTCTTTCAATCACTTACATGACTTGAAATCTTAGATGTTTCAGGAGGATCTGAGATGAAGCTATCACCAAGCTCATGTATTATTTATGTCAAACCACAAAAAAATCCATTAATTAGCCACAATGCATTATAGACTCCTTGTCATAAATTGTTCTAAAGTGAAAACAAATTTGCCAAGCTATAAAACTCTCACTTAATTTGCTAGTCAGAATTTGTGTGACATCTTCCAAAAACAAAACAAAACAAAACTCAGCATCCAATAATATATAAATTAGAATATTGCATCAATTTGCATATTCATCTACATTTTACCAAGCTCAGTTTATTTTAAGGCTCTATCCATGCCTGGAACATACTAGGGGGCTCAGCAACTGCTGGCTTTATGAAGTCATGAAAGTTTGCAGTTGTTGACTTAGTAGATTTCATGTAGTTTTATTGTATAAATTTAGCAAAAAAGAGATTTCCTGAGGATAATTTATGATCAACGAGACACATAAAATCCAGGGTTTTAAGATTTGAGAGTAAGTTTATTAAGAACTTTAGAGGTCAATCTTCAGATATGACCCACGCCATTTTCTGCGAGGAAATTCCTATCAGAGTCTGCTTTCGCCTTATTTTCCTGCAGGAAACCAGGGTCTCAGAATAGTCCAGTCACCTCCTGAAGTCTGAGGAATTAGGCAAAGGGGTTGTTACTTATTTTAGCTTCTCAGAGTAAGAACCATGGTGTACAGGGTTCGGGTGTGTGTTCAATTTTGCTTTTCTTTTTGCAAAGTGATATTTACAAGAGGTGAATTTTTCTCCATTTTAAGAAATTCTTTTAAAAAAAGAGGGAGAGAGTAAGAGGGAGAGAGCAAGAATTTTATTTATTTTTCCATCTGGCCTTCATTTCTCTGACACTTAGTTGTGTACATGGTGCTGGGGTTGGAACTGGGTCCTTGCGCATGCCTGGCAAGCGCTCTACCACTGGGCTACCATGCCAACCCCTCTCTCCAGTTCTTGAGACTAGCTTCAGCCCTATGTTCATGAATCAGTATCTCACATCATATCGCATGTGGGCATTGGTGTCCAGCCACCTGCAGATTCTTCTGCTGCCCTGGTGCAGGCCACTGGGCTTGTCTGGGACAGGTGGCTGTGCGTGCCTCCGTTCTTTTTCCTCTCTGGGTGTTGGTTGCTTTCCGTTCTGTGGCTTCACTGCGCAATGCAGGCAGCTGCTTAACACCAAGGTCTGTGGTTGTGCTCTGAGCTGCTTCCACCCCTGGGATCCCCCTCGGACGTTCACGCTGTGACTTTCTGTACTTCTCTTCTATGCCTCCAACTGCCGCGCCATCTGGATGATGTTCATCCTCCTTCCCTTGCTTGGTGGTAGAGACTTCGCACCCTTTCTTTTCCTCCCTTGAGGGAATCCATCCTCCACACAGCTCTGATCTTCTGTGTCCTGATTACCCATCACCAGCTTCCTTGTGCTGAGTCCCCAGATGCCCACTGCTGCCCCCTGCTCACTGTTGGTGTAGACTCTACTGGGTCTAAACCTGAGGTCACCCTTCTCCCTAGACGTGGCTTCTTATCTCAGCCTTCGCAATGTCTCAATATCCTCCATCCACCCTCCCCATGAGGGAAAGCACAGAGCCTGGAGCTACCAGGGAGGCTCATCTGGCCTCCCAAACTCAGCCTCTCATCATGGTAGAGTCCTGCATTGATGCTCAGAACTGTCCATCCAGGGCAGAACCCCACAGCAGCCTTTATTATCACGTTGCAGTGACCCCAGCTGCTGCCTCCTGCTTCTTCGCCCACATCACCCTGCATGGCTCTGTCTGAATTATCTCAGAATACAGCTGTCTTCGCACTACTTTCTCACCGCAAAACTGTTATAGCTTCCTGCTACTTGCAAGAAAATGTGAGAAGAAGAAAAGAAAAGAGAAAAAAAATCCTGCCAACCTGCGAATCTGGCCTTCAAGTTTCCCAAAGTTTCAGCCTCAGTATTGTGTACACTTTCCATTTCTCCTCTCAGAGTTAGAGTTTCTGAATCCTCATCTATGTATTTAATCACCTTTAACAGCCCCTTTATATGTGGACGTGAAATAAACGGAAAGTATAACAAACTTACATGATTAGAAAAAACAGCGTAAGGCCCTAAGTATAATAAAAGTAGAAATGTAAGGACGCTTCTTTATACGCTGTGTTGTTTTAATCTGTAAGTGATTATGTCTGGGACTATGAGTAAATTGTCAGTGTTTGTAGGTATCTGTTCTTACAAACTGGGAGGGATTTCAGAGAAATCCAGCACCAGCCAACTCAATATTTGAACTGTTTTTTTTTTCAGATTTGGCATTTAGAATGACAGCCAAGTCTGTATATTTGTGTGTGTTAATAGCATTGCTGTGAATTGCTGGCCACTAAGACCCAAGCCACTAAGTGAAGTTGTTGATCTTTTTCTCATTAAAGGTTATGTGACTTTCTGAAATAGAGGGCCACCCCTGGATCCATCTGGACATTACAAATTCAGTCTTTCTTTGATAGGAATAGGAATTCTATGTGTTTTGGATATCACAGATTGAACCAGGGGTGCTTAACCACTGAGCCACATCCCCATTTTTTTGTTTTATTTTGAGACAGGGTCTTGCTAAGTTTCTTAGGGTCTAAGTTGTTGCGGCTGGCTTTGAATTTGCTATCCTCCTGCCTCTGCCACCTGAGAAGCTGGGATTACAGATGCATGCCACCACATCCAGCCTTATTCATTGTTAGTCAGCTTTTTTGGGCACTGTGACCAAAACACCTGAGAAGAACCATTTTAGAGGAGGAAAAGTTTATTTGGGACTCAAAGTTTTAGAGGTCTCAGTTCATAGACAGGTGACTCTATTACTCTGGGCCCAGAACATCATGGTGGAAGGGTGTGGAAGAGAACGTGGCAACAGGAAACAGAGAGCTCTGCTTACCAGGACCAAATAAAACCCCCAAAGATAAGCCCCTCCTGACCCCCTCCTCCAGCCACACCCTACTTGCCTATAGTTACCACTCCGCTAACCCCTATCTGGGGATTAATAAACGGATCGATTAGGTAAAGACTCTCATAACCTTATCATTTCACCTCTAAACTCATTTTTTCATTGTCTTACACTTAAGCTTTTGGTGGATACCTCGTATCTAAACCATAATATCTATTAAGGTCATACAAATGTTTATAAGCTCAGATCAAGCAGCCAGGGCTATTATTGCTTGGTGGTCAAAAGCTTGCCTGGCATGGAGGAGGCCCTGGGTTTTATGCCCAACATTGGGAAAACAAAGTAGTGATAATGACATTTTTCTGTCAAACGAGAGGCATGTGGCTTGCAGGAGGTCTAAAGCTTAGCATTCCCCAGTCGGAGAGTCATCTCAAGTGTCCTCCTGTTTGCTGGAAGGGGTGGGAAGTGCATGAGCCCCTTCCCTGAACTCTTCCCAGGCATGCTTCGTCCTGCTGTGCCCTCAGCCTGTCCTCTGTGCTGCTCCTCTCCTGCGGAAGGTCCTGCTCATCTATCTGCTTCTCCAGTGCTCATCTGTACCCGAAGCTTGCTCTCTGCTTCCTGTCTCCTCAAGCGCCCTGTGTGACGTGGCGTCTGTGTCACGGTGGTGCGTATTTGCTACTTCTGCCTGAGCACAGTCCCTTCCAGTATTTCAAAGTGTGCTTTTAGTTGCAAATGTCACCCACTCAAGTCAAATCAGGAGAGTGCCCCCTACTCTGCCACATGTAAGAGCTATTTCCAGTGAAAAGCCCGGGATAGCTGTTGCAGGACAGAGTGAGATCCCAACATCTTTTTTTTTTTTTTTTTTTTTACTTTACAATATATTTTAATAAAGTATTGAACATGAAAATTAAAAATACAATTTCTAAATGTATTTTATACTGTAAACTTTTGGATATACAGTTTTCTTTTTATCTTTTTATTTTATTTTTTTAATTGAGAAATTTATTTGTTGAATAATCATACAAATTTTAACAAAATAATATATAATGTATATAGATTCTGAAAATTGGATTTACCCCCAAG